>JAOTAV010007468.1:0-29062 GCA_026546445.1 Cyclargus thomasi | reverse complement strand
ATAGCCGAAAACCGACTTTGTTTTATATAGTTTTTCACTAACATAGCCGAAAACCGACTTTGTTTTATATAGTTTTTCACTAACATAGCCGAAAACCGACTTTGTTTTATATAGTTTTTTACTTAAGGTAGACTTTCTCTAGCAGTAGAGATAACGTCTAAGCCAGGTCGCTATTCCTAATCAGAAAAATTCGGACGCCTCCCCGCACTATGTCCATATTTTCGTCTATCGGCAGAAAAAGTAGGGTTTTTGTGATGTACCAATAAAACTCTATTATATAGCAAGAAAGTTCATAACAAAAAATCCAAATTTTTGGAAATTGGAATTTTGTATTTGTACTTGTGATTGTATATATGGGCTGTCCCGAAAATCAATGATAAGCCGATATATAGAAAACAGGCGATAGACCAAGTCAGTCTTGCTAAAAAATGTATTAAATTATTTTAGAATGTAACTTAAATTGGCGCATGTAATCAATCTAGATTACATGCGCCAATGTGGCCAAAATGGTATCACACTTGCTAGATTACTTTTTATTTTATACATTATATGTATAAATAAAAAGTGTTAAATGGTATCACACTTGCTAGATTTCGTCCATTATATACATTATATACATTTTTTATTTTTACAGTATTTTATGGCGTTCAATGTTTTTTTGCTTTGGTTTAAAAACTTTTGTCACAAAAGAACCCTATTACTACGTATTCGATGTCTGTCTTTTTTTAAGTCCATCTACAGGCTCAAATTTTGAATAATCACTACACCCAGTTTAAACCGACTGTACTTCAAAGTGAAGTTCAAATTCAAAATTTTGATTCTCCAAAAAGTTGAGTTTTTGTGATGTGACTGACCTTTTTTGCCGATGGAAAATGTATTGTTGTGGACCCGTTATACTATGTGAAATTTCTATCAGATTTCTGTATTTAGTATTATGGTATCTGACAAGCGTTGGAATTTTTCTTATAACAAATTCGGATAATATGCGGACGCCTTATGATGCTAGTAATAATAATTTTGACCATGACTTTGTAATTTAATTTTTTCTCTTTTCAAATCTCCTAATCTGAGTCTTTAATAGGGAAGATGCGTGTCAAATAAAATTGATTAAATGAAAATTATTATAATAGTGGGCTAAAAGATACACGGAATGTCAAAAAGTTAAGTAAGATATTAGTGATTTAAGTTTTTTACTCATCTTTCTCTCACCAAACGTAATTTAGTATGAACTTTGACGTCACAATCAATCTCTATTTCTAACTGACTACTTTAAAGGCTTGTAACTTTGTTGTTTTCAATTTTTTTGATTACATCGTTTTTCAATAACGATATATTTATTTAAAGAAGGAAAATAAATCATGCGTATTCCCTATTATGGAGGTACCTACGTGATAATATAATATTTAACCTTCTGGCGTAAACTGTATTAAGAACAGTAAAACAGTGATTAATTAGGCTGATTATATGTATGATACTTTGAATCAATAAATAGTGATCAAGAAACATCAGACTTGATTAGTTTGCTAGATATATCTCTGTAACTTTATGTACGGGCCTTTAGTAATCGTCTTTGATATGTTTTCACACACAATATAATATGGGCCTGAAGTATAATTTCAGTGCTCATAAAATCGAGAACTTTAGCACATTATTATGGTGTAGTACTTTTGGCTCGCCTTTTCTTCGTTCTTCTCATTCTTACGATCGAATATATTTTTTACGTGGTTTTCATAAATTGTTATCTTATCGATTTCTAGGCGTATAACATTTTTATTCCATCGGTAAGTAAGTACCTTTATGATAAAGTCACACTATCACTAAAGTTTTGTAACTAAGTTAGTAATAGAGAAGTGGAAAAACTGTTTTACAATTCCTAGTTTTGAAAAAAGCTACTTGTCTGTTTGTCTGTTACCTGTTCTCTTGTTATGCAGATACTTTGAGCCCCGGGAAAACATTTTTATTTTTTTACAAAAAATATTTGTATGTAAAAGTAGTCATAAAAACGAAATGGGAAAAAATGGGATTTTGATAAAGATAAGCGAGTATAAATAATATTGATTTGTTATCGGTTCATCTTTCGAAAAACCATACGTGTTACGAATTGCTCACGAATGTTCCATTAAATACATTAAATAAAAACTAAATCAACTATCGAGTCAATCGTCAGAACGCCACGGATTTGTTTGCTTTGATAAAACATTTTAGTTATTACAGCAGTCGTAAGATGTTAGCCCAAAAATATCTTTGGTACTATGTTCTTAAGTAGCAGGGGCGTATTTTAAGATTGCGCGCTCGAGATCCTGTAGCTATCCGCCTCATCATCTTAGGGCCTCAAATCTTTGCGGCTACCTGGCCGCCCCTAGACGGCTCAAGGCCTGCCGCCCCGGACTGTAGCCCTTTTTAGCCCTAGGATAAATACACGCTAAATAGTGTTTCTTATTTATTTAAAGTTAATTTACATTTTAAAAATACCAGTAAGATATTCCATATCTTAGCACCCAATTATACTAAATTATTAATTCATGAAAATGGAATCGAAATATTGGAAAAGTTAAATTAATAACTTTGTTTTGTATTGTAAATAGTTATACTAGACGTGCGGCAAAATATTTTAACTTCGGCGAAATCAGAACGACATTGGACGGCATAAAAAGTTTTACGTGTCTGTGTGTCTGTTTCTGAGACATACATCCTTCCATGCACGTAGAGCCGTACGCAGGTAGAAGCTCATAGTCTAAAAGGTTATTGTTTTACGAATTATGAATAAAACAAATTGCAAGAATAAATAATATTGTAATAAACAAAAAAAGGGTTGCTTTTAGCAAGGTCGCACATTATCCGAATTTCTGATCAGAAAAATTAGGATGTCGGTCAGATGACAGATACTATACTAAAGCCTATCAGAAGATTCGGACAGTATGCTAGCTGTCTACCACAAAACATAATATAATATGAACTGGGTGCATCCGATGGTGCATCCGATTTTTTAAATTAGAAATTCGGATAAAGTACGGCCGACTTAAAAATATATTTCGGCAAAATGTACAAGGATTTTCGTCGTGCTTACAGCTTGGCCTGACGACGTCGAAGTAGTGAAGCTTTAGTAAAAGCAGCTCCATACACTGTAGCCGAACATGAACTATTCACTTTAATAATAATAAACCTGAACATGATAGTTTCTTTTCACTTACTTTTTGATTTAGAAATTATCATTATAATATCATTATCTACTTTAGTTGATATTGAATAGAGTTCTTGGAAGTGATTTCAATTAGTTTCGTTTCAGCTCCGGGAAAGAACGATCCTTTCAATTCTCGATTGTTTTGTTAACTTTGTTGTAAATTTAAAATATCAAATTTAAATATTTCTTGATTAAATTCAGTCATACAGACAAGACAGTTACTGACTATAATTTGTGTCAATGTATCATTTTAATAAAGAGCTCAAAATATATGAAGCCGACTTTCACAAGCTTTTTGTATCCGAGTTCAAAAATGCTTTGAGGCGTAAGTACACGAATATGTTTTAAGATCAAGAACATACAAACAATAAAATATAGCAATTGCTTTTGTTATTTATTGTTTGTATGTTCTTGTGAAAAAAATGTGTAAACCTTTTTTTATAGTATGTAATTACATACTATAAAAAGAGGTTTACACTTTTTTTTCGTTCAATATGTATAAAGAGATAATTCGGGGATACTTCTAAAAGCGGCCGACGCTATTGTGTGCGTTTCTTCGTTCCGTAGTTGCGACCGCGGAATATAAAATACAGAACGTGATACCTTTTATCAATAAAAAAAGTAGGAGGGGCGGGTGGGGGGGGGGAAGGTGGTCACCCAACGTAGCTACGCCACTGTTTTATTTTCCGATTGGTATGAATTCTTAAAATCTAACGACGTGATTGGACTTCTTCTTATTTAGATACTTAGGTAAATTATTTTATATTTTATTTTATTTAATGTTAAATCTTATATTTCAGTTTATTAATGCAGTAACTAAATAATTCTAGATCAGTTATTTTTGTTTACGTTTACTTTGAACGTCATAGCTCGAGTTATTATTTATTAATATAGTCTAATTGATGAACATTTCAAAACAAAAACCTAATTGGTTTTTGATGGCGCCACGCCCATGGGGGATTGGTGAACTAAGATTGAACGAGTTCGGTCGTAATTGTAAATCAATAAAAAAATTATCGCTGAATACCTAAGGGCCCAAAAAGTAGAGCGTCATACACGGAATAAATGGATACCTAACTGATTAGCCTCCCTGACCAAATCTGATTAGCCATTATAGTATACTTATATTTTTTTGTCATAATTACTAAAATTATTTACTATCGTAATTACTTAATTACGATAGTAAATAATTTTTGCACATGAATTAATATAAACATTTAAAAAGTATAGGAACTCCGCAATTTCTCCGAGAGATTTGAAATTCCGTAAGAATTCAATTAGAAGGGTATGATTGTAAAATATTGAAGCTTGGTGTTCTAAACAGAGTGAGATAGGATTTCAGTCCGAACCAACGCCTAAAACTCTATGCGGAGTACTGTTCTCATCTATGGGCAGGGGCACCTAAATACCAATTGCTACCTTTTGATCGTATCCAACGAAGGGCTGCTCGGATCGTTTATTGCCACAAATTTTTAAAGAAGCTAGACCCCTTGGAGTTGCGCCGAGATGTTGTTTCGCTCTGTATCCTTTATAGGCTATCAAGGGGAGTGCTTAGAGGAATCGTTTGGAATCATTTCACCTGCAACCGTTCGCCATCGTCCTACATGAAAAATTAACCACCCACATCATTTTGATGAGTGGCAGTCTTCTACTGTGCGCTTTTCGCGTAATTTTCTGCCTCGCACAGTAAAACTTTTGAATTTACTATCACCAGAAGTATTTCCGGACCGATACGACCTGCAAACCTTACAAAAGATAGCGTATTCCCTCTTAAAAGGCCGGAAACGCACCTGCAACTCTTCAACATTAGAAAATATTGCTAGTGTCCATAGGCGGCGGTAGTTGCTTTCCATCAGGTAATCCGTTTGCTCGTTTGCCACCTTATTTTATATAAAAAATATTAATAGGTGAGAACACACAAGCAAACGAACGTTTTCCGTATTAGAAAATATAGAATTCCATGTTTGGATTCGCTTATATTCGCCTTTGTTTGGGGAGATAAAAAAGTACTACGGACGATTACGTGGACCGGCGGGTATGCATGATGATCGAACAACGTACATCGACGATTCTGTAGTGCCAACATAACACAAAATCCTATATGATATGTAAACCGTATAAATAGCTTAAACATTTACTCCCCTGTTCATAAAAATATTTAAACAGTGTTTAACTAATCAAGATTCGCTTTTCCTTTCGATCGTGTGGTTAAATATTCCAGAAAAGGACTGCGAATTTTTATTAGTTAAACGATGTTTAAAAAGTTTTATGAATAATGATGGTGCTCGGTTTCAATGGCTTATGATATATATGATGTTGGAAATTGCGAAAGGAGGATCTAATAGTATGATCACGTACGTTATGGAGTGAATTGATCCTTAGTGAGATGAAGGCTTTTTATTTAGGCATATTTGAGCCTAGTATTTCCGTGAGATGGTAACACCGATTTTTATTATCTTCACACGCTACGTGGGGTTCGGCGGAAAAACAACTGCATGTTTTTCCCAGCGTATATTAGTTTACAGTGATAGATAAGACAGTTTAATGAGTTTCTACTTATTGGACCTGCGCGCTAACTAGATAAACTTGTCGGCAACATCAATATTATTTTATATGAATCTCAATCAAACTTGCTGTGGCATTCTCTACAACTTTACAGTTTGTATTAGTTTTATGTAAACAATAGTATGTGTGTATCGTTATGTTGCTCTTTATTTTAATAAGCTGTAGGTAGGCGACAACTTCTAATCCAATAGTTACAGTACAGGTAATGTTAAGAAAGTAGGTACTCTAATCAATTTTTTTTTAAAATTGGTAAAATATACTAGAATATCTAAAATGTGCTAGACTGCAAAATTGGAGATGCTAGACTCGAGTAAAAGTCGATAAACAAAAAAAAGTCGACCAACCAGTCGACCAACTAGTCGACCAAACAGTCGACCAACCAGTCGACAAACCAGTCGACCAACCAGTCGACCCACCAGTTGACCAACCACTCGAACAAACGGTTGACCAACCGGTCGACCAACCAATCGACCAACCAGTCAACCAACCATACCATTCGATAAATTAGATAATAAACAACAAGTATTGAAACCAGTGTTAAAAAAATTAAGTTGCTATACTCGAGTAAAAGACGATAAACTAATTCGATAGAAAAAATTTTAAAATTTTCGGATATTAAATTTTTTTGCGAGAGTTCTAGTTGCTCCCCAAAGAGTTCTACAAACTATCTTCATAGTATTTTTTGATCCGACTTTTTTGATTTGATTTTTTGGTACAAGCCGGGGAAAATTACAAATTGGGAAGTTAGCCTCCCATTTTTTTAAAAACGTTTTTGATGTATGAAAACAACAGAACTATTTCTTAAAACACCAAAGAACTCCAAAGAACTATGTATGGGGCGACAAGAACTCATTTCATTTAATTTTTTTATCAATTTTGGGGGGCCAACTTCACATAAAAATTTTCACTTAGAAATAAATTTCTAAGTGAAAATTTTCCCTATTTTTATATATGGGGATAAAATAATTAAACGTAACCGTTAAAATAAATTGTATCGTATTCTTTAAACTTAATCTCAGAAACCTTTTTTGAGAAGGTATTTTTCGAGTATGTTTTTTAAAGACTAATTTGGAATATTTAAGGCCCAGAACACAAGAAGGATGGCGAGACGCCGGTGCCCGCCGAGCCGGTAGACGACACCAGAGCGATGCAGTGCATCGTGGGTGGCGCGCACGCCTTCATTTTGCGGGTAGGTACGTCTTGTCACTTCACACACCGTTAGTTTGTACTAACGTAGGCTCTACAGTGACTATCTATCTAACTACTATCAATCTTCGATCGAATATAATATATATTCATAGTTGTAGTCTAAAAAGTGGCACCGGCAAAACCGCGCATAATCCCTTGTTCCGCTCCTAGTCGCTCCGAGACCGCCAGATTTAACTTTTGTGCGATTGTGAGCTTTAACACATTAGATTAAGTTTTAATTTTCAATACACTTGATTTTGATTTAAGTTGTTTTGTGTTAGATAGTCTTGGTTCCGTTATTTCATTTAACTTTGAAGGGATTTCTGTGCATCTTTGTAATTTTTTTATGATGTTTAAGGGGCAAGTGAGCAGACGTTTGGGTTACCTGATGAAAAGAAACTGCCGTCGCCCATGGACACTCGCAACATCTGAAGAGTCGTAAGTGCGTTGGGGGCCTTTATGAGAGAATAAGGAATGAGAATGTGTATAGGGGATTGGGGAAGGCCGCCGGTAAACTCACTCACTGAACGAAACACAGCAGAACGCTGTTTCACGCCAGGTTTCTGTGAGGTCGGGGTATCACTCCGGTCGAGCCGGCCCATTTTTGCCGAATCATGGCTCTCCCACGGCAATGAGCGTCCGTGTTATGTACTTGAGATCGGAAAATATCTCTTTGGTACACGCCCCCACCGGGGTTCGAACCTGCACCCACTGGAGTGCGAACCAAAGTTCTTAACCCACGTACGCTCTAAAAGCCTAGATACTTTCCTTCGCAATTGCGTAGTCTACGAAACTGAGTGTTGGCTCAGACATAAAGCCTGTAATATTAAGTACCTACTCAGCCTAAAGCACCTTTCCAGTAAAATGTTAATATGTTTCAGATATCGAGTTTCTTCGGTCTGGCGCCACTCAAGTTCGAGTCACGAGGCAATGGGTTCTCCGTCACGATTTCACATCCCATGTGTGTGTACAGCTATATATTAGTTACGGTGTTAGGTAGGTACCAAAACTACCAGGTGCTATATTGAGTATCAGTCGCTAAGTACCTTCTAACATAACTTTATCCGGTGCTAATAAAATACATATTATCGGGGCCGGAGTTAGCCTTACCAGCGCCCTAGGGGAGATTCCTTTATATTGCACCCCCGGTGCAGCACTGTCACTTATGCAAAAATGTAGTTTTTCAGGAGAAGCATTTAAAACTTTAACGCCTCACATAACAATGACTTTATTATAATTATATAAATAAGATGAATAGCTCATACTACATTACGTTGGTTTAGGGTGGAAATTCATGTTCAACCTTAATGAACACACACTTTTTAATATCCTATTTCCACTATATTCTGAATATAGTGGAAATAGTGCATGAAAATATGTTTCATTGAGGTTGATATTCCTGTATGCTTCTGCGGAAAAAATCAGCCAGGCGCCACTTTTACATGGCGAGCAGCACCCCGGACAGTCGCCCAGTGTCGCTCTCCTATAACGCCGCTACTGACGAGTATCAATAATATGTGGCAGTAAAAATTTAACATATTTTAACTTTTCACAACGCGGCTTCCCTTAATCCTCAGAAACATCAACAACAGATGGAAAATTATAAAACTGACTGTAAAATAAAAGTTAAAATTTAGGAGCGTAAAAGTTAATGTTAGGGCTTGACATTTTGAATTTTATTTAAAACTAGTATTAACCCGCGTCTTTGCCTGCGTAAACATTGTTTATCTCACGGGAATATTAATAAAAAGTATCTTATATTCTAAGTCAGCTAATACCCTACCGGTATATAATAACATTAAAAAGACTTAGGTTCATTAAAGTAATTTTCATTAGTTTACTATCTCAATTCTCTGATGAGTATTTCGGAGACGTTCCATCAAAAGTTGTTGCACATCCCTGGCTTACCACACGTTTCACAGTCAGGTAAATCAGTTTTACGCGTAGCCGTGGCCTAGTTGGTAAGACCAGGCCACGACCTAGGAGGTTCGCTCTTAAGAGGGTGTAGGTTCAAATCCCGGTTGGAGGCAACGAGACCTTTAGGTACCAGTACAAATGAGACATTTTCCGATCTCAAGTACACAATACGCATGCTCACTGCCGTGGGAGAGCCATGCTTCGGCACAAGATCCGGCTCGACCGAAGTGATATCACGGCCTCATAAAAAACTGGCGTGAAACGGCGTTTTGGTGTGTTTCGCCCAGTGAGTGAGTTTACCGGTGGCTGAACTACCCTAATCCCCTATCCCTATTCCCATTATCTATTCCTTCATAAAAAGGCCGGCAACGCACTTGCGACTCTTCGGATGTTACGATTGTCCATGGGAGACGACAGTTGCTTTTTATTAGGTAGACCAGACGTCTGCTCGCCTGCCCCCTAAATATCATAAACAAAAAGAATTTTTGAATTCGGATCAGTAATTTTCGAATTTATTCGTAACAAACACACAAAAATACAGACCTTTTCTCTATTAATAGTGTGAGATTATAGTAAATTAAATAAATTTTCAGTATTTTCAATTGATTTCATTGTGATCAATCTCTCATATGAAATATATATAAAGCTCAATAATATCATTTTACTGGTACAAAAACAATAATCCTAAAATAATCTCTCGACAATGTTTTCGTACGATAAACATGAGTAAGTACTGCTGATGTAGACCACAATCAATCATTATTGGGAATGGGGATAGCAGTCAAGTACAAAGGGACAGGTTATGTGAAAAACACGGAACGATCATAGCAGGAGAGCAATAAAAAACTTATGTAATGTACTGAAAGTATTATGTGAGTTAAATGTACTACATCAGCCCAACTTCTTTTATAAATTTTTGTTGCTGTACGCTGACACCACTTGGGCGAAAATATGATGATGGTTTCATATTTGAAGATGGTTACATAACAAAACCATTGATACATTCCAGTGATACTGACGATATTCGGTCTGGTGGCGGAGATCACGGTAGGCGTGGAGCTATCTGTGCGGATGTCGTCGCGGATGGCGCAGTTCGTGTCGGCGTGCGACGTGCTCGTCGTCGTGGTCACGGCGCTCGCCGGCGTGTACGGCGCTCCACGACGTATGAGAAAGATGCTGAAGTTCATGGAGAGTATCGCTTCGGTGAGTCGTGTGCAACATCGACTAATGCTTAGCGCAGTTCGTGTCGGCGTGCGACGCTGTGGTCGTCATGGTCACGGCGGCCGTTTATAATTTATACCCCATTCGCCGTAACTTGGCACAAAACTTGTGTGCCAAGATACTATTTTGAACATACTATAGGACCCTACATTTATATAGTAACTTGCATCATAAGGGAAATTGAAACCGAATCAGTTGACAGACCTACGCCATTTGGTCGGAATATATTAATTCCATGTAAGTCGTATATGAATAAAGTACTAAACTTATAACTGTTTATTCGATTAATCTTGGTTTTAACATTTCCAGGTGGACACGAACATAGGGGCGTACTACTCGACGACAACGGAACGCAAGCTCTGCGCATGTCTGCTGGCCATCCTTACCTTCTTTACCGTGCTACTGGCTGACGACTTCTGTTTTTACACTCTACAAGCTAAGAAGATTGATAGGCAATGTAAGTTCAAGGAGTGGTTTGTTTTTCTCTAAAATTCTGACAATGTTTTGATTTACAAATACTACAATTGACCATCATATTCCAGTTATGTTAGACAAAAAAAAAGTACGTAATCTCGGAATGAGATATACCCGGCTGGAAACTTATAATAAATCTTCCTATTAACATCTCAAAACTTGTCTCAAACGTACCAACGATAGCATGTCCGCATTACATAAAAAACTAAGATCAAAAGTCAAAAAATTTCTCGTTTCGTATAAACTTTACGCTATTAGTATTATTGGAAGAATTATGAGAAATGAAATTTTGTAAAACTTTTGTATTAAACTCTTTTAGACATGACAAATAATTTTTGAGATGGAAGGCAGTGAATGTGCAGTATTTTACTATTCTATACATTACAATATACTGCAAACTCGATTTAGAGGAAAATGACATTAGAAACCTCAATTTTATTTTAAAGGTCTTTTCATAGGTACCTACTCCACATGTGTTGATTTCATAATTATTTTTGTAAATTCAGTTCCAAGTGTGAGAGATCCCCGAAAATTTATAATTTTATTATGAATTTATATATAATCTGAATGCGATTTACAGAATATATTCTATGCCCACCAAGTTACACCAATACAGTCCTCATAGTTTCGACATAAAATGTTCTATTTTTTTCAATTATGGCTACGGAACCCTAAAAAGTAAATCTTTAATGATTTTATTTTTGATCGTGGCTTATGTGACCCGTTCTTGACCGAAACTACGCATTCAATAGAGGAATTACCTAGAGTAGCGAATTCCATACAAATCAGCGTGTCCGTAGTTTTTAGTTCACATCTGACCGACATATGCCACTAAGGGTATCAAATATCTCATATCGAATAAAATTTTAGTGTGAAACGTGCCATCTAGTAGACTTTGGGTTAAACTCGTTGCAAACTTAGATACACAAAAAATATTCCCCAAAAATTACTCCGCTAGATGTCACTGAATAATTTTACCGGGAATGGCATTTATTGAAAGTTTGCAGATCTGAGTTTTTGATTCTTTGATAATATTTATTGATATAATAATTTATATAATAATCATAGATAGTAAAATAACTTGCTATTTCAGCTCAAGATGACCCAAAAATACTTATTTCGCGCCATCTTGTGTTGACGCCATCCGACTGCAACTGGCAGTTAAAAACTGACTGTAAGGATTGGTTTTGAAGTATTTTTTAGAAAATCTTAATTATGAATATACAAGTGTTTATATGATGCTATAAAAATGCAGAAGAATGTTTTTTCGCGTTTTAAGGTTACTCCGTTTGATGTAAATGTATAGTTATGATGTATTATTATACTTCCGAATTTATCCAACATCGTGAGTAGCGCCTTCTAGACCTAAGAGGTTTTTCCCGTATACGAAATTTTATATGGATCTGTAAGTCAAAAAATAATTGGTCTATGCTCATAATAAAAAATGTAAAACTATGCATATAACGACAGCTATCTCAAAAACATTTTAAGATATAAAAAAAATACAAGACCAAAGTTGTAGAAAATTTTATTTCCCACAATACTTACAAATATACTTATATAAACAGCGTGAAGTTTATAGGAAACGAGAAATTTGCGCAAGAGTCGATTTTTTGACTTAATTATTTATATGACGCAAACAGACTCGTTGGTAGGTCTTGAGACAAGTCTTGGGATGTTAATAGGAAGGTTTATCATAAGTTTCCAGCCGAGCATCGGATCGTTCTGAGGTGGAACTCCTAATTTTACTGGACTATCATTCTGTTGCAAGGGATCTATTTTTTGAAAGTTAATCAAATTGAAATATGACTAAAAGCTGAGTCAAAGGTGGCTTAAGCATAGAATGAACACCATATGAAGTCGACATACTCAGCGGTAGGCAAAAAAACTGTAGGTATTATTACTGACTGCATACAACTAATGGTCGATTTAAAAAAACTTAAACAATATAATATTATACTAAACGCCAAAAAAATGGGCACCCGCCGATTTTTACTTATGCATTCGGATTTAAGTAAGGCGGCGCCGAAGAAATCTCTTCCAGGGTAGGGCTGGTAAGGCTAACGGCGGCCCTAAGGGCTATTATGTAAGCACGTTGTACGAAGTTTATATGATATTGTAACAGGGAACATAGTGACGAACTACGCGGGGTTCTACCTGCTGTGGTACGTGGTGATGATGTTGGAGCTGCAGTTCGCGTTCACGGCGCTGTCGGTGCGCGCGCGCTTCCGGGCCGTCAACGACGCCATCGCGCTCACCGCACGACATACGCATATGCCAGGTATACGTTGCATTTACGATGGGGAATGCTGGGGGACTGCCCAGTCACTGGGTAACATAAAGCATACGCTATATAATGGAAGGATTTTCATCGTGTATATGTTACCGAAAATGCCTAGGCAATAAATAGAAGACCTTGTGCGCTCAGACAGTGTATGAAATATTATAAATGTAGAATGCCTCGGCATTGTATAAAATGCCTGCTGAAAACTTTTTTTTTTATTCGACCGTGAACGCGTTTTGCGTATACTAATATTTTATATGTAATTTGTACAGCGTCACTTTACTATTTTCACGGTCAATTGTACAATCAGAGAAAATGAAACAGATACAGTTTTTGGATCTAAGAAAGTTGGTCGGCTTATGTCAAACCGATCCAACAGATCACGACTTACATAGAATTCACATATTCCGACCAAATGACGTAGGCCCATCAACTGGCTCTCTTTCAATTTCCCCCATTTTACAAATCTCGTATAATATATGAAAAAAAACTCGTCACTCCTGATCTTAGACCACGTTAGTATGTTTAGTTTCGTTGAACTAAAATTTAAATATGATTTTAACCAACATCAACTAACAAAAAAGGGGTAGCAATAGCTTCACCAATATTTATTATAATTTTTGTTTTGGTATGTTTGTGGCCTAGCGCCCTAGGCTGCAGCCTAATTAGCCTATTAATTACGCCCTGTGAGTAATAGAAGAAGAAAAAGTCGTAATTTATGACCTCTATACTTTCCCCAGTGGAGAAAGCCCGAGAGCCGGCGCAGCTGAACGTGTTTGCGATCCGCACGGGGCCGGCCGAGCCGCGGGACCACAATGTCAGCTTACTGCTAGACACACTACCGGGGAAAGAACCCGCCATCATCAACAGGAACCCAGGTGCGTGTAATGTATGAGAAAATCGGTAGAGATACAGCAAATCTTCAAAATAAATCACATGTAGCAAGTGCATTCTCTTTTGATCGAAGATACAAAATATCGGGAGAGATACAGCAAATCTTTAAAATAAAACACAAGCAGTAAGTGCATTTTCTTTTGATCGAAGATATAAACTAAACATTGAAAATTTAAATTGGCGTTGTTGGGGCGCATGTGTCACAACAATTTTACACTTTGGATCTTCATCATTTTACTTCCTTGCTTAATTCATGAAGTAACCTTTTATGCAGAATGCACATCATTCTTTAAAAACTGACAGCCTCACCTTCATCACCCACTATTTAAAAAACCTTGCTTGTTCATTACTCCAGCCTTTTACAAGACTTCGGATCCAATATACACAATATTTCTCTTTATCTTTCCCAGTGAACGGCGAGGCCAAGCTTCTGGTTCCACCGTGCGAGGCGATCCGTCGCCTGGCGGTGCTACACGGTGCGCTGTGCGACGTCGTGCACAACATAGACTGCAGCTACGGCCTGCCGCTGGTCGTGATACTCATGTCCACGCTGCTGCATTTGATTGTGACGCCGTACTTCCTCATTATGGAGATAAGTGGGTATTGAGACATAAGGATAAGATATGCGGGGCTTAAAATACGGTGTATGTGTTTCTTATATAAAGTAGTAGCCGCAATGAAAGCGAAAAATGTTTGTGATTCGTATGGAAAAACTCTCGTCACTGGGGCGCTTGCCCGTACAAATAGCATTTTTTTTTTCTTTTTCAGCGATGTTAGGTACTCTTACAGTATCCACTTTATACGGGACACATACATACCCAAAAGTATAAAGTATTATTACTTACTTTTGTTACCCCCTGTATAAAGCGCCCTTTAATATACTGATTTATTAGAATAGATAAATATGTAACTAGCATATAGGCTACTATAAAGAGTTTTCATTATTCATTACTATAAGGAGTCGCGTTTTAATGATGACAAAGACATGTAGAAGACAGAAATAATTGTGTTGTACTTCCTGGCATCACCACACAACATAATATAATATAAATAAATATTTAGATTAAGCCCCTATAAATTGACTAGCAATTTCATTTGCTACAATCAGTAGTGTTACTACAAAATGTGGATGTTCCAGTTCTGTCGACGCAGCGTCTCCACTTCCTGGTGCTGCAGTTCCTGTGGTGCGCCACACACATCATCCGCATGGTGGTCGTCGTAGAACCCTGCCACTACACTATTACTGAGGTAACACAGTAGCTTTACCATGAGTTTAAAGCAATAGTTATTGTCTGTACTCGATAGCGACTACGTAAATTTTTTGTATGGCAATTTTAATTCCGCAAGTGACCGCTAGAGGCTCTGTAAAATGTTGCCATAATAATAATGTACGTATCGAGTATCGATAAATACTATTGCTTCAAACTCATGGTAAAACCACTGAAGACGTATTTGGATACCTGTACAACTACCACCTTTTAAGTGCCGTATAGATTCTTCACAATTTTTGACACATGATTAATATGAATAATCTGTCCATTAAATTGCAGATAGCCTATCCGACTCTTATCGGAAAGTAATGAAACAGGCCCTAATGCCCGGGATACACGAGGCCGGTTTTTAAAGACAGGATAGTGATGGTGGGCTAGCAAGCTAGTATTCCTCGCTTCAGTAAAATGTTTTGATTTTAGGGCAAGCGAACAGAGGAGCTGGTGTGTCGTCTAATGGCGTCCACGCCGTCCACCGGCATGTTACCGTCCCGGCTGGAGATCTTCTCCCGCCAGCTGATGCTGCAGACCGTCAGCTACTCGCCCATGGGGATTTGTACGCTGGATCGACCGCTCATTGCTTCTGTTAGTTGAATATCAAAGCACAATAGGACGCTGTGAAGCATTTAAAGACATAAGTGGAAGATAGACAACTAACATTTAGCAACCTTCGAGTACATATTATTTTTTTCCTTAAAGTTTTAACAAATCTTGAAACTTACCTATTTTATTATCAAGTTAGTGTATCTAAAGCTAAATAGTTACACATCAAACCCACATTATTTTAAATTAAAATTATTTTTCGGGTCCAAAAGCGTCCCTAAACGCAAAAATTCGGGAGTTTTTAAAATGTTAGTCACCTGCTTCTTTCTCTTATGTCTTCACTTGTGTATTTGCTAACAAAAAATCAGATTTTGAGTTATGAATGCAGTATTATTCCTTAAGATCTAAAGAATAATACTGCATTCATAACTCAAAATCTGATTTTTTGTTGGATAACACACAAATTCTTAACAGCGTCCAATTACGAGTGGACAAAGATGTTTAAAATGAGAATAGCCTTAATGGTAAAGATCGACATTTATACCATCGAAGAAGTTGATTCATAGCCAGTTGACGAACCTACGTCGACTAGTCTGACTTTGATAAAACAATATTAATAGAGATCTTTCGACTATGCTTGACATAAAGCAACCAAATTATAAGGCAGGTCATGAATCAACTTAACTGACAGTACAAAGTTTTAGTTTGTATACAATTAATAATAAAAATTTATGATATTTTCTATTTTCAGGTACTCGGCGCAGTCACTACTTATCTGGTTATCCTCATACAGTTCCAGAGATACGACTCGTAAAAACGATCGATGTCGCGGTCTGGAAATGAACTCTGTACCTATACATTTTTTAAAAATCGCGTAAAAGTACGAATATTTTGGAAACATTTTGTTTTTCCAAGACCAAGTAAAATTGATTAGACTTTACTTGTCAATTGTTGTGATTTATTATCTTATTTTAATGCTGGTTAGTTTTTATATATTAGTCTAGAAGATTTGTTTCTAACAGAAAACATTAAGGACTTAAGTAACAGCAAATTATAGCTTGACCACAAGAACTATACCTAGCGTTAGGTATGAGCGCGGCGGGGCGAGGGAGGGTTACCATGGTTACCGGCCGTGCTACTGTGTCAGTTGGCCGTCCACGCTGACGGCAGTAGTATTCTTACCCCCAGCCCCGTCCTACGTTCCTAGGGCGCGGTACAGAGTTTATGGTCAAACTATAACACCTAATCAATTATAATATTGTAAATGTACAATGAACGTGTAAGTATAAATAAATATTTATTACTACATCGCTCAATGTATTTTGTACCATAAACGACATATCCGGTGTACCAACTTTCGACCTTACACCCTAGCAATAACATTGAAAAGTGGTTGGTGGGGATAAGTCCTCATCGTACGAATCCTCAAGGGCTTCACGGAGCAAATTAACCTGTAGTTGGAAATTACCCGTGTTGGATATCCTGATTACTCATCAGAGAGATAGTATTTTACAGAAAGGTTTTTCGAAGGTTCTAGGTTTGATGTTGCCTATGATAGGCCCCTGCTACTACAATCAGGGAAGTCGAAAACTGGCTCTGTATAAATTCTCGACGATACTTAGGTAACAGGCTAGTACCCCTATTATGACCATTTACGAAACCTGCATGGTTCCAGGCAATTCAATATACGGCCAACGATTGCCTTGTTCTTTTTTCGTTTTACAACGTCTTATCATTCTGACAGAATTAATACTAGTTTGGTTGTCAATAAATGGATTTTAAACATGTTGGTGACATTAGGAAGCATTAGGCTTTACGTAATTAGTGTCACGTGACTGCTGACTGGCTGGAACTTGGCTGGGAATAAGAGGTCATAATAACCCCCCAGGTCACAATACCTTTGAACATGTTTTACTTGTATAATAAATATGGCATTGAATGTGCTTAACTAAAAAACCGATTAGAATAACAACTTCTTAGCTTTGATTGGCTGCTTTGTTGATTTACCATCTACTCACTTCACTTCTAAATATTGTGCATAAACTTTGTGGCTATGTTTAAGTGCAGCCTACCTTTACAGAGACAAAATGATGAATAAAAATATATTTTGTAAAAAAGAGACAAACTCAATGTTACTTTTAATGTTAACCCTCCTAAGATAATATAATAAACAAAAAAATTGAATTAAACCATTGTTAGTTAATACAAATAGGTTCTAAGTCAAAGTTATAATCCTACAATATCCTGCTATTGTAGGACTTTAGAACTTTAGGTCCACAAATAGTGAATGCTTCGAGGCTCTCATGCGTAAACTAAGTCTCTTATCAGACGCGACCACTACCTTAACAGTTCACCAAAGTTATACTGTATTCTCATGGCCTTAATAGCGATAAATTCTAAAACAGACTGTTTCGATAGTCTATATAAGTATAATGGGGGAAGTTGAAAGAGAGCCAGTTTATGGTCCTACGTCATTCGGTCGGAATATGACAATTCTATCTATCGTGATCTGTCGGCTGGGTTTGACATAATGCGACCAAAATACTTAGATCCAGGATCTGTATATGTTTCAACTTCTCTGACTGTACATAATACAGATGCTCATTGCCGTGGGAAAGCCATGCTTCGGCACGTATAGGCTGGTTCGACCGGAGTAATACCACGGCCTCACAGAAAACTAGCGTGAAACGGCGTTGTGTAAGTTTCGTTCAGTGAGTAAGTTTACCGATGGCCCCACTTTACCAATCCTCCTATCCCAATTCCCATTTGCTATTCCCTCATACAGGCCGGCAACGCGCTTGCGACTCTTTAGATGTCGCGAGTGTCCATATGCGACGGCAGTTGCTTTCCATCAGGTATAGCCCGTCTACTCGCTTGCCCCACTTTCATAAAAAACCTATATATTTTAAATACTGATCATAGGTTATTATCATTACTATACGGATCTATACAACAAGCTCTTATTTGTTAGTTATCACAGTATAATATACAACAATATATTGCTAAAAAAACTAAACTAAAGAAGGATTTAGGTTTGAAAACTAAAAACCCTCCCTTAACATAGAAGGCTACAGGTTATTAAGCCCAGTTCCTGCTAATACAGACAAGGCGAAGATCCCTCGAGGGTTATACAAACACAATCAATATTAACGTTATTTTTAATTAACTAACGGTTCGCTGTTGGTAAAAATTAGCCAACATCGGTGAGCAAGGTCGAGATACAGCTATTGTTATGCAGTTAAAACCAGATAGAGCTGGACGTCAGTCTAGATGAGTTCAATGAGCCTCATGATCTTTGCACTTTTGTGTACGGAGTTCAGAGACATTCTTATTAAAAACCAGAGGGCCAAGACTTAAAATTTTTGCTTCTTTGTAGAATCGACAAACAAAATGTTTGGAAATGACATGAGGCGAACGCTTGTGTCATTTTCATACATTTTGTTTGGCGATTCTACAAAGAAGCAAAAACATCTAGGTCTTGGCTAAGCCCCCCGGAGCTCTTTGAACAGCATAATTTTACAGCCATTTACCATGAGATCGAAAATTTGGATTGCTTATAAAACATATTTCCCTCAGTATTTTGTGGGCAAAATGCTTTCAGTCGCGAGTGTTTTGTGATCTGAACACACAGAAAATTATAAATACTTAGCTAAAAAGTTTAGTTCTAGTTTTCCACACGCAAATATTTTAATCTATACATATAATTTTTATTATATGTATAGATTAAAATATTTGCGTTACAGTTTTCTGTAGAAATGAAAATTCTGTACATTAAAGATATTCAAATAATAATAAGCATGTCTTTCTACGTCGATATAGAAACCAAAAATGTAGTTAGTTTTTTGTGTGTTTGTCCGTCTGTCTATCTGTATGTTTTTTCCAGCATCACGCGAAAACTACTGGTCCGATTTGAATACGGTCTCCACAGTTGTATTTGTCTTTTTCCAACATAAACATGAAAACTACTGATTCGATTTATAGCGGATAGGTAGCGGACCCGATAGACGTAGTCCTGCCCATCTTGGTTTGTGAATCTAAACAATGCTCACATCCCCTTGAATGCCCAAAGGAAATTTTGTCAAAATCGTCCTTGCGGACGAAGTTGCGGGCAAAAGCTAGTGCATAAATAAGTAAAACATGCCATGGTCTAACATGACTACCACCGACACTATCATATGATTACATATTTTCGGCTCCTTCACAATTTTAATTTATAACGAAAAAAAACGCAATAAAAAGTTCAGTTTTTTCATTAAAAAGAGTGAAATGTAGAGGTAATTGTGACGCGTCGTATAAAGTTCACTTTTATACGTCCCTCGGGCGTCGACGTGCTACCGTACCTATAATGTTAATTCAGAGTTTATAATGATCATTATGTCTTTGGCATAAAGGTGATCTCGAAGGTAAAATAACTGGGAATGTTCTGTAGGCACGCGCGTGAAATAAAGCGTGCGGTGTCGGGGGATTCTCACCTCTACATTTTATTAGTGCTCTCTGATTGGATTTTTGTTACCTACTTTATTGTCAAAGTTTCGGTAATATTGCTGAACTTTTCCAAGATATGACTATTTCGATATTTTCTATAGCTAGCTACAATTGGCTACGAGAATAATGCGAAACACATAATCTATTATGGAAAAATAAGTAGGGTTCTGGGTTTTCCTTTCTGACGCTATAACTCCAGAAACCTAGAAGTGATTTCAATGATTTCGCATTCGTTGGAAAGGTATCGGGCTTCGCAAGGTTTGAAGCAAATAAATCAGGAAAAAAAGTTAAGAGAAAAGGTACCACGTGGACGGAGTCGCGGGCAACAGCTAGTTATTTATATAAGCAGTCATTACCTTTATGATATTTATTTAGTCTATCGTGTGAGAGCATATCACTTTGTAACCAAAGTATATTTTTGTTACAATTACACATACAATTAACAAGAGCTACTAATTAAAATCTATTAAACAAGTTTCTAAGCATTGCAATTTTTCATTTGCTGCGAATGCCATAGCATTTTAAAGCGTACTATAAAATATCTTGAATAAACTCACATTTGCATACAATTTGAATACGCGGCTATTAAGCTTCTAGCCTAGTTAAAAAAAAAGAAACTTTCAATTATATGCGGGCCAGCATCAGCCTTGTATGCCGTCGCTCAAAGGTATAGCTTTGTCAAACACCCATCGGCATTCAAACACCTACGCATTTACGAAGACTGTTTTGACCTACATATATCCAACGACAACAGCTTTAACACGACTTCGGCATACCAAAAGCAAGAAATTTGTTTTTATAAAAGTCTAGCGAACCCGACAGACATTATCCTGCCGTGTTGAGTTTGTGAATCTCAACCAATCTCAAATCCCCATAAAATACATACAACAAATTTATCAAAATCGGTCCAGTCGCTTACCAGGAGTACAGTGAAAATATATTAAGATTATTTAAGTGCACAATTTGAAATATTATAGTAAACGCTATTTTCTTACATAATAATTTGCAACTAATACCTTAAATAACATTTTAAAGCTCCGTAAAGAGAATTAGGTAAGTATCTTAATGAAAACCCAGATTACTTTGCATTATGCTCCAAGTTCAGTCGTAAAAACTAGCTATTTAACTACGTAGCACCTCAGCGCTGAAATACAGGACAGGGTAATGTAAAACAGAGCTTTTAGTGTGCACCTGCACTCTATGTTTATCTTCAAAATCTGATACTAGTCTGTACTGTGTTCAGGTTCCGTCTCCGCCGTGCTGTAGATTTGCAGAACTGTAAGTTGTATACAGTGGATTCAGTTGAGAGAGTAATGTAATTAAGATAAACATTCACGCCACAAGACTAAGGGTATATTTTACTGCTTACTGAGTTTCTATTTGGCTATCTTTATTTGACAGATGTTGTGTGGAGAATCTGCCAAAAAAGTTGTGGATAGACTATAAGTAAGCGGTGAAACGGGCCCTTAGTTTCTCACTTTACGCTATTTTAGTATACTCTTAGGGCATGTTTTACCGCTTCCAGATAGTCTGTCCACAACTTCATTTGACAGATGTTGTGTGGAGAATCTGCCAAAAAAGTTGTGGATAGCCTAACAGAATCAGTAAGTGGTGAAACAGGCCCTTAGCATTATAGGATAATTTTTTATATCAAGTTATGCTACAAATTGTTATCATTATCGTCAATATTTTTTTCTTTGTGTTTCCTTTTTTCTAATGCCAACCTAAAGTCAAACCATTTTGTTGATTACCTTTTATTTAGGAGGGAGGAGGAGGCAAAGCGGTTGTAGTAGGTATAGAAAACATAGTATGAATACGAAAAAACTATGAGTTAGTACCTTCATACAGTAATGATCCATAATATGCTTCTAGTTGATTCTGTATCTGTAAGGTACCTGTCACGGACGCTCGTCTGCATTAATACAATCGCTAAGCGTTCGCAAGCTGTGTGCTATAACATAATATAACGCTTACTGCAAACGCGATAATCGCTCTACAGTAAGTATAGCGATTATTCAGCACACAATACCAACCCTCCCTCCGTTTTACTCCCCGATGTCAGCATCATGGTTGCGCGCGAACGCGACCAACTTATTCAGATCCGCAATCTGGCTCAGTTTCAACTTCCCGGATTGTACAAAAATTCACCGTGTGTCATGGTCCTAAATCACCACGCGAAATCAGTGGATGACAGGAGTCGGTCAGGCGAGATAAATGACAAATTGATAGGTAAGTGACCGCCCGAGTCGGGACTCCAACTCAATTTACCGCGGGACTAATCGGATCAGACGGAGTCGACGGAAGTTACTATCATAGCGGTATTAAAACGGATTATCTTTGAGGTTTCTACATTTACTATTTTCCTGCCTTCCTATTTTATATGAATACGAGCGGACCTAACAGGCTTTGTCCTGCTGGTCTTGGAAGGTGAATCTAAACCATTCTAAAGTCCCCTTGAATACCTACAAAAATTTTAACAAAATATAAAGATATAAATTGAGATTTCTGGTGTATGTAAGTTACTACTGTTTAGGATGTGTAACTTAAACAGAGTTCTAGCACAAAATTCTATGTCTTGTTATAGTTAACACCGAAACGAACCGCAAAGAGACCCGTAGGTACCTATTAACATTAAAAGTAATAGACCTTGCTTAAATTTTTAGATTAAAATTACTTAGCATAGGTACTAAGCTTAAATTTCGAGATGTTTGATAATGAAAAATCCGATAAACTCTACATGTTTGTCTACTTCGGTGAATTTCCGCTAAAACATGACAAACAATACTTCCCCTGAAAGCATTTTTCATCGAAGGGATAAAATGTGTAGATTTTTCTTGCACGTTTTCCAACCAAACAATATAGAAGTTACAACCAATAGTACAGATGTGGAAAATAAACATAATAATAAGACCTAATAGCGTAATAATATCTAATAAGATCATCTAGTTTTAAATATATTAAAAGCTAAGGAACACAAATTAGGCATTACTTAATTCCTTCTATTTCTTAATTAGGTTTGTATTAAAAGTGCTTCTTGTGTAATTTTTATTCATGATTGTGTTATCAATTAGGAGTAGTAGTACCTATTATGCAATATCATTAGAGTTTACAACCAAACTCACTGGAGAGACATTAGCACATAATTCAGGATAACAAATGATCACCGACATCTTGACACCTACGTTTATGCGGGATAATATCTCAAAACAGCGCGGCTAATAGCGGCGTGTCGTCACACGAACCCGGTCACGCGTATTTCGACTCTATGTACTTGTGATACGGCGTATTTAATTTTAAGTGCGATCTACTCATCGTAATTGACACAACGATTTCAATCAAGGCAAAGAAGGTCAGCAGGAGCAGGGTTTAGGAGCTAGATCGGCGTGGAGCCACACGTATGCAGTTGGCTGCATCGGGGTTGGTGCTACCCCGACGCCCTCAGTCTCCCTAACGCCAGCGTCGAAAGCGCCCGTGTTGATAACCCGCTGAAGCCGCCGCACAGGTTAGCCAATTTATCACATTTCTCTAAAGATACGCGAGATTATTTACCGTTATTTTTTTAAAAGCATATTATTTAAAAGATTTTGCTCGATTCAATTAAATTAATATTGAATTTTGCATTAGGTCTGTGAAAGTTGGCTTTGGTATTTTAAATAAAGAACCCTTTACGACTGTCTGGCTGAATATTCTTATGATAATGCCAGTATGTTTCATACATAGCTGTACTTTTATGAAAAATGAGGACAATAATAGAGCACTTTTATCGGCAGCGTAAAATAAGCCGGTTAATATGATAAAGTACCGGTTCACCTCATACATTGTGCATTTTTATGATCGGATTATAATATTTATGGTTGTCTGTGCATAAAACGATGACTTTTCAATATTTTTCGTTTTCATGGAACTGTAAAAGTATAATATTATACTTACAAACATTGAAAAAGTTTTTTGTTTTATTTCTTTTTTGTTTTGTACATATGTACTTGCTTTTAACATTTTTACATTTACTGTACTTATTTTTAGTGACTGTTTTTTACATTTTTTTTAACGTTCATATGTTAAAAACAACAATATTATTTTTATAGTCGGAGTTTTAGGATATATTTTATTGATTCAAGCTTTATTCTATTTCGTAGAATATTCTGGACATCAATTGGTCGATCGAATTTCGAGATTTCACTCGAACGTTCGGTATTTTTTCATGCGTATTTCCGCGGTAATCTCTAAACTTAGGAACCGATTTCGTCCGCAGCGGAACCAACGGCCGGGGATTTGGGGGATGATTTATGTGTATAATTTATGAACATTGTTCATAATAATGGAATATGTTGGCATTGATCAAACACTCGGGATTATATTGACTGTATCAATATTAATATATAATGTATTTGGATTAGCAAAAAAGAATAGGATTAAAGCCGTAATTTAATATTATGTGGGCTCACACTTACTCCAGTGGTCTCTATGGGAGGAAAACCAAAATTTCCTTTTTTTATCAATGAAAATGTTTAATATTATGTTTATAACTTATAAGTTATCAGTTGCTTATAAAAAAATATCAAAATCCTATGAGTTCCATATACCGTTCCTTAAAAGCCACTACAATTTTAGAATGAAGTTAATATAATATCTTTACTACTTTATTTTTATTTAATAAACTATGGTGAACAAAACACTGCACTTTCTAAGTGCTTATTAAAATAGATAAAACTTTAAACTGTTTGTCCGATACAAACGAGGATTATGCACAAAACAATTAAGCTGAGAACTAATTATTTCTTAAATTCAACTTGTTGTTACCGACTTCCGTTGTTTTCACTATAAATTCTGGGAGGATCTTATTAAAAAACTTTGCTTTTGTCGTCCCGCGGCGCGGTATCGGCCCAGACAAAAGATTAATTTATTACGAGCTAACTTATACTGTTTCATTAAATACTATTCATCTAGCAAGAAAGATAATTCATATAATTATTCATTGTGCAATAACATTGTTAATTGTTATACAAAGCTTCTTTGTGGTAATCAAAGATAATCATGTAATGTAAACGTAGATTATAATAAGCAAATATTTAGTAAATTAAGTTGGTAATGTTAATAGTATATAAAGTTGATATCAAAAACTTTAATAACTAAGAACAATAACGTACTCATATTACTTAATTCGGGCAAGCCTCGTAAATCACCTACTTTATTCTTTATCGATACCTTTTCAACGAATGTAAAACCGTGGAAATCGTGCGTTCTGAAGTGATAGCGTCAGGAAGAAAACACAACTTATTTTATTAATAGAGCAGCTGTTGCCTGCGACTCCGTCCGTGTGATAACTCTTGATTTTTCTCCCAATTTTTTACTCTACAAACCTCACGGAACCCGAGACCTTTCCAACGAATGCAATACCGTGGAAATCGGCTCGTACATTCTGAAGTTATAGCGTCAGGAAGGAAAACACGACTTATTTTATATGTCTGAAAGCTGAGTAAAGCTTTACCAAAGTACTTTGTGCAAAAATATCGATAGTCTAGTTATTACTATTCTTAAGACTTTGAGTGACTGACTTCACTGAAGGTTCAACTCTAAACGCCTTATTCCCTTAGCCTATTTCTTCATAAAAGGCCAGCAATACACTTGCAACTTTTCTGATAAAAGTGTCCATGGACGAAGTCAACTGCTTTCCATGAGGTGACCCTGTCTGTCTGTCTGCTCGTTTGTCACCTAATTTCATATCACAAGTCTTACTAATAGGGTTTCGTTTTGCCTTTTGATAACGAATGTCGAAACAATAAAAATGTTAATTTTCAAATTCTTAGTGACGGGTTACTTAACCACTTTTATTTAGTGATAAAGAGCCCTAATGTCAGGTTTACACGTATTAAATAGGTAACTTAATTTTTAGTTATTAACTTCATGTAAACACAAAATTAAGTGGCAAACGGCAAGTTAAATGACATAAAATGTAGTTAAAATTTAGTTACCTACTTATCTACTTAATACGTGTAAACAAGACGTAAGAGGCATGTGCGAAACAGTTTCTTTGTTCAAACTACATACGTACTTTAAATAACTAAACTGTAGTTAGTTACTGTCGACACATAAAACTACCGTAAAACGCAGCGTCGGAGCTTTGGCTGAGTTGGTAGTAACTAACTTTTATTACATTTTACAGTTTCTTCAGCTAGCGCAGAGTGCAGAACATAAATTCCCTCTCATTACTTATCTTCCTAACATTTACGCTTTTTGTTGCCTGTAGCTACGCTTTTTGCCTACGTACGCTGATCTTTTTACTGTCCCCGCTAGTTTTATTATTATCACACTATTTCTAACATAATAAATGTGAAAGTTTGCTGGTTTGGATGTTTAGATGATACATTTGGTTATATTGATTTATGAAAAAAAAGCGCACTGCCGTCCTCAAGCTTAGATATAAAATGCCGTTAACCAACATCTAGACCATTTTGAAATTTTGATGCCATCAGAGTCGGAGGAAAAAAACTATCAACGCGTACGAGTATTACCAAAATTTTTGTAGCTTTTATTGTCATTAAGTTATCAAAATTAATATTGGCATTATATATCTACATTTTAATCGTTACATTGCAACGCGTGTTTTTTGATCATAACTCAAAAAGTACATTTTTTCATTGCGGCATTTAGCTAATATTACGATTCAGTTTGGAACTACTGAATGTACGAGTATTCTATATTTAAAACCCAGCCACAAAACCTCTGAAACCCCTAGTCACAGACAATAATATCCTGTACATAAATCAATTTACATAAGACGAATTATCGGAGCAGAGAAATAGGCGTATCGGAGCGGCACAGTCGCCATGAATATTCATGTCTGGAACTTCCAGACAACACTACAGTCTACAGAGGACGGCGTGGACGTGCATATTGATGTGCTGCTAAACTTTTGATGATCGTCTGGAAAATTCCACTGAAAACAATAATTTGAAACGCAGGATGGGCCATGACGTGTATTCGTTTATATGACAAAGATAAGACACGCATGATATTAGTTTGTCTTCAATTTAACTTGAACCAGAAGGCAAGTAGACGGATCGCTGAAGCGCCGACGACGTCTATTCAACGTTGAGCTTAGTTGGTTACACTTACAACTTTGCTAGTGTCACCAGTCGTGCTTGTGCTGGAAAATCTCAAACAGAATGAAAATAAGTTACTAGAATACATTGAGTAAAGATAATTCTGTACAACGTTTCAACTCCCACAATTAGGCTACAGTATTAGCCCGGCTGCACATTATTAGAATTTCTGATAAAAACAACTAAATGGGCGGAATTAAAATTTTGGAACGTGGGGTTCAAAAAAAATTTTTTTTATTTCAAAATCCGCCATATTGATTTTTAATTTTTTAATGTAGCCAACAAATGTAACGATACCTCAAACGTCAAAATCGATCAAGCTGTTTAGGCTGCAGAGCGTGCCAAACAATTATACATACATACATACATACTCTCGAAAAACGTAACCCTCCGAAACCCACTTTTCTCATATGTTTCGTTGTGGATCTCGCATACTATTTGACTGATATGGGTTTGCAGTATGGTATCCGGCGGACGTCCAAATTTTTTAAATTAGAAATCCCCATAATTACGGGCGGATTTAAAGTAACATAATTAATAGCGGATACCAAAATATAAGAATACCCATCCACGTCAACGATATAAGCGCGATCTTAAATTCAATATCGGATATCGTATCGCATAATGGAAAACTCTTATACCTATATACATACGCGTCCTACCTGCGTACACGTAAAGTCTCTACCTTGTTCTGAGCAGGAAGATAAGAAATGATTGACTCAAGATTACTGTCAATCTACATAATAAGCACTCGTTTATTCTTTTGCCCGGAGGAAAACTGAATAAAGATCGGCTATACACAGATTCAATTCAGTTGTGATGCCTATGAATAAAGAATTCAAGTAGGTAAAGATAACAGCTTTTTTAGGTTGAAAATATAATCATAATGTTAAGGAATAGGGAATATACGTGTAAAACAAAATTTATTGAATGCAAATTATTATGATAGTGGGCCTAAAGATATACAGAATCACAAAAAATCTCTGAATTCTGTTGAGAAATAAGTAAGATATTAGCGATGTAAGTTTTCTACCCATCTCTTTCTCTTAAAACGTAATTTAGCATGAACTTTGTATGCAGCTTATGGAATTTGACGTCACAATTAATATCGGACCTCTCTTTCTAACTGACTACTTCAAAGGCTTGTAACTTTGTTGTTTTCAATTTTATCAAGAAACTGATTGGACTACATCGTTTTTCAATAACGTAAGATTTATTTAATTAAATAAAGAAAAACCATGCATATTACCTATTCTGTCAATCCCATCCATACTTTTTTTTACCATACTTCTTTACTTAGACACGATTTCTGATAAGTGACGTAAGAGCTATCCACAAATTGTCTGACAGACGATAAGCTAAGTGCACTTATTATGAGCCTATCCGACATTTATGTGAAAGTAGTGAAACAGTATAAATGCGAAAGTATGTCTGTGTGTCTGTTAAGTCTTCACGCCCAAACTGCTAAACAGATTTTGTATAGAAGTACTTTGAGCCCGGGGAAGGGCTTGGGATACTTCTCTCCGGAATATAAAAATTTTGGCTCAACCGAGTTGCGGGCATCATCTAGAGCAAATTTATAATTTAGAAAAACGACTTCACGTATCGACGGCGTCGCGTTAAAGTGTGATTTGACCCTTAGAAAATTCAATATGTTTTTGTATTTTCAACTTTTCTCATCGATACCCGAAAGGACCGTACACAAAAACTCGAAAAAAGTTTCAATGTTAAAATTTTCGTTAATTTTGTTTTCACACATTTATTGGGCGAGCGAGACCAGCCCTCCATGTCCGACACTCATGACACGTTAGGGGTACACTTTACGGAAAAACTATAAGGGCTTTAGAATAATAATATTTTGTGTATACGAGGTGTGTTCAAAAAGTATCGCGAATTTTGAATTTTCGCGGGTTACGTATATTCGAATTTCGATTTTTTT
>JAOTAV010007457.1:0-29071 GCA_026546445.1 Cyclargus thomasi | reverse complement strand
AAAACTAAAATAGTACAAAAGAAACTAAAAAGTATTAAATAAAATTTATTCTTTTAATAGTGCCTGTTTCAGAATTCCGTAAGGCATCAGCCTATTTCCGTACACCGTAAAAAATAATAATTGATTGAAACAGTGTGACAACACAACAACAAAACCTCTGATTTTGGTCGCAATTGGACAATGGACGTAATTTTATCGTCGTTTTCATGTAAAAAGGTACTAAACTTCAGCAGCAATATACTGTACTTATATGTTACATAACGTGATGCCGAGCGCCACTCCGACTTCAAACAATTTATTGCGTCATGTCCGACAAGCGGCCGTTTACTCTGCTTTATGTTCAATTAAAAGGGCGTGGAAGTTTGAAGCGTTCGAACGCTTTTCACTCTCTGCTGTGAAAATGAAAAACGCTTTTTAATTCTGATTTAGGCTAAAAAGAAATTAGGTGTGTTTGAAAAATCCAGCTTCAGGTCAATCAACATAAATGCAAAATCTGTTTTTTTTTGTTTTCCAAACGTTTTTCACGGCCAAACGTAGAAAACAAACGTATTGATACTTGGCATAGATTTAGTTGGAATGATAGAAATTAACACAGGCTTCTTTTTCTCTTTAAAAACATGATGTTTTTAAACTAGGAATATTCGCATTTTTTAAGCAATTTTCTAATTGCACGCAAAATCTTTCAGCGTAGAAAAAACGACGAATGTTGGTTCTGTAATATTTCACGAATTCGTGATTGAAGAATTTCACGAAATGATAGTCTGAAAGAGATACCGGGAGACGTGTTAATTTTAACAAAGCATCTCGATAACAATAGTTTAATATGAGAGGGATAAATTATATTTCGTTTGCGAGCGTGCGAACTTCCATTGTCCAACTTATTATTATAATTAATGGAAATATTAATAGCATGTGAAGGCAGGTGTGCGGGTTAATTGAAAATCAAAAGGTCTCTCAAACAATCGAGTGCTAACAAAAGTTACGTTATTAATAGTAAGTAAATAAATTTGTCGCATACATCAGTATCAGAACTCGGAAAGGTTTGATTTGAGATCAAATGTGCCTAGAGTTAACATTTCGATATTTTTTCTTTTTTTATGATATTTAGGGGCCAAGCGAGCAGACTGGTTGCCTGATGGAAAACAACTGCCGTCACCCATGGACACTCGTGACATCCGAAGAGTCGTAAATGCTTTGACGGCCTTTTTATAAAGGAATAGGGATAGGTCATTAGGGAAGTTGGGCCACCGGTAAACTCGCTCACTGGAGGAAACACAGCACAACGCCGTTTCACTCCAGTTTTCTGTGAGGCCGTGGTATCACTCTAGTCGAGCCGGCCCATTCGTGCTTGTGCATATAAGTTTTTTTATAAACTAAACTTCCAGGAATACGTTTTCCCAATTTTTACTTTGTACTGGTACGGGACCTTTCGTACGCGAGTCCAACTCGCACTTGACCAGTTTTTTTATGTGTTGCGGCCGCTGGCCGCAGGGAGAACTAGAGCGCCCGTGGTCTAGTGGGTAAGACCTTTGGTTCGCCCTCAAGAGGGTGCAGATTCAAACCCGGACGGAGGCGTGTTCCATTGAGACATTTTCCGATCTCAAGTACATAATACAGTTTCGCCACGAATTGGCTAGTTCAACCGGAATGAACCTGTTCTGTCTTATTCTGTATATCTATTTATTTTATGATTTTTTCACGCCCAAACATATTTTTAACCGACTTCCAAAAACTCGTAAATCACAACTATAGCCGAACTTATAACGTGTTCGGCTGTAGTTGTGATTTTCGAGTTCCACGCAAGTGAAGACACATTTTCAAAATTTAAATTACATAAGTCATCGAACATTATAGATGTGTATTAAAATTACTGCGTATTTCGCTATTTATAATAATTAACTTTTTTGCTCTACATATGTCCGCTTTATAATATTGTAAGCCGAAATTACATTTTCATGTGCCACACGCACGCCTAAAATCAATTACGTATCCAAAACGTAACCACCATGTATCGGTTACGGATTAATCAATATTTACAAATCCTATTAAAAGGTAAGTTGTATCTATTAATATTACAGGTAAATAAGCATCTTCTGAGCTAATATATAGATAGATACTACCTCTACGATAACGACTTTGTTTCAAAAATAAAAAAAAAAATAATGAAATATTTGTTATTGACATCTATACATATAATAAAGCAGTAAAATTGGACTGTCTGTACATTTAATATTTTTACAATATAGGGGTCCTAAGGAACAGTAATAGTACACATATCGACAAAAAAGTTGTCTGGTTCCTGCGTAATATACAAATTTTTGTGAAAGAAGGCACCAATTAGTCTTTCCACTAGTCTTTCCATAATCAAACGGGATATGACAAAACAAAGTGAGTTCATTAGGGCGTACCTTTAACATTATATTGTATTTTAATACTATAAACTTCACTGTAATATCAAATGCTAAAAAGGCGAGGGCTAAGTGTCATTACGTAGAATTTTCAGATACAAAACTAAAAAAAGCTATTTTCCGTGTAGTATTTACCACCAAATCCTGTAGCTTTTACCTTTAATTATTACAACAATAGTTGTTCTTCAGAACAATTATTGTTATAATAATATAATTACATATCAAATTATTGTTGTAATAATTACATATCAAATATTATTTGTTCCTTTGCAATTTATAGATATCATCTCAATTTATGCCACCCAAATAATATTTACCGGAACACAAAAGGAGCGAACATATTCGTGTGAAGAAATAGAAGCCGTATTGTGTCACAGGAAAGTCTTTGTGTCGTATTTACCGTGTGTGAGTCTCGAACAGCTTATTTAGTTTGTCATTCGCTCGATGTTGAATGCACTGTACATTCACAGCACAATATTGACAATCTACTTCACTTTTGATTTGAAATTCTAATGTCGGTACTCGCTGCGCCCCGATTTCGGCGTCCTACGCGATAAATTCTACGGGAACATAAAATTACACAAAGCCTTTATCACGTGTCCATTAAAAACGCTGTAAACGATATTCTTTTATGGCGACCATAACGGGCATTTGCTTGATTTTTGACATAAAATACACTCTACAATAAACAATGAGGCCTTTCTTAGTCCCTTGTAAAGAGTAAATTTCGATATTTCGTCCGATTTTCTCAAAACAAAATTAAATTTGCCTTTAAATTTAATTTAATTTGCTTCATTCGGAACTACAACTCTACAATTAGAGGGACATACTCACAGTATTCATTCATTCATTCAAATGAATTTTATTAAAGCATTTCTATTAATTTATAGGAAAACGCTGTTAAAAGTACCTATAAAGTACTTAACTGAAAACTGCACTGCTTAGATTATCGGCGGTAATTTAAGCGAGAATCGCTTAGAGGAAACAGAACAGTGCCGTGTTCAGTTGGTAGTCGCGAAGACCAGCGCTATGGCAACGGACGGCAAACATTCCGTCTATCTAGGTCGCAAAGTCAGCCGGGAATATTTGCCGAATGACATTCATATTACGTCCATTTCGGCTAGGTTTGTCCTAGAATTTTGGGGTCTCTATAAAATATTTAAAAAATACAAGAGTCAGTGTTTTTGTTTCCTCTTTCTCTTTTTTTTCTTAAAAATGATGGTGAATCCGAGTAAAACTTAAAGCCATATTAAGTTTTACTCGGAATCACCATCATTTTTTACATTTGGCATAGTTTTCAATCGAGACAAAAAAGAGAAGTCTGGCATCGTAGCTCCTGAACTTTTGTTTATTTCGATTTTTGGCTGACTTAAGTACGAAAAAGCTTCTATAAGTCATGTTGGATCGAAATCGATTAAAACCAATTTAAAAGTTTTGAGAGTGACGGTGAAGAAGAACATCCCATTTTTTTAGTTAAAATTACAGTTTAGGTTTAATTAAATTATGGTCCGATGTGGTGCACTTAAATTGGTTTTGAGGTTTATATACTATAGAAATGAACACAACTCGACGCTGGAAAGGCAACCTTGCTTAAGCGCCAAATATGAGCCAACATACGTAATGTGTAACCTATATCGCTGGAATCGTCTGATTTTTCTCTTTCTGTTGAACTTAGATTTATCTCGGTACGACCAGTTTTAATGAAAATAATAATCTTCGACTGGCACATAAGCTACGGCTTTTTGGTGCGATAATGTGTCAGAAACGCAAAGTTTGTATATAACATTGGACGCGCGGGCGCATGTCACTCGGTTGTCGTCGATGGGGACGTTTTGCAACTGTCGATCGTTAGAAGTGCGTTGTGAACCAACAAGACTTTATTTCAATATTACACAGCTATAGTCATATTTTATACGTTCAAAATGCCACCGCCCATGAATATATTTCAAGAATATATTCTTATCAATACTATACACATTTACACTTACAGGTATCACACTTATAGGCATCAAAATATATTTCGAACCATACCATATATGTTCTGCTGATGATAGTTCATTCCAGAGTTTTACTGTGCGAGGCAGAAAGTTACGCGAAAAGCGTACTGTGCAAGATTGCCACTTATCAAAATGATGTTGGTGGTGAATTTTTCGCGTAGATGGGTGGCGAAAGGTTGCAGGTGGAATGATTCCAAACGATTCCTTTGAGCAATCTTGGTGATGTAGGCTATTAAGGATGCAGAACGAAGCTACATCTCGACGCAACTCCAAGGGTGTATAAAAGCTTGTGTGCTTATATGTTCCAGGTTGTATGAAACAATATGGCAATTGACAATCCGAGCGGCCCTTTGCTTGATACTCCAGAGGCAACAATTAGTATTTGGGTGCCTCTACCCAGAGATGAGAACACTATTCCATATGAGGGCTTGTAGAGCTGTAGGCGTTTGTAGGCACTTTAGGAACCGGACTTCACTCAAAATGTTAATGCCAAGTATTTCGATACTGGGAGAGATTGTAACAAGAGTGCCTTCAAAACGAGGATTCGTGACCACTGGTGTCTTTTTAGCGGTGACCGCGAAAACCTGTGTCTTGGCGGGGTTGAATTGGACTAAGTTAAGTCTCTCGGAAACTTTCTCCAAACATTTAATAGATAGCTTTCTCCAAGAAATTCTCTATTCAGGAAGCCGATATATAAGGCATCACCTGTACTATCATCTGCATAGTAAGGCATGCCTTTGTTAAGCAACATGGACGCAAAGAGCTTGCCAAGAAGATCGGTTATCTCCTTTTCTGTCAATGGGTTACGGTAGCTGCTCCATCAGCTGGTGACCCGTAGTTAACCTGACACAATGGCGTAGGTTTACTACCTGTCTATGAATCATTCATTTTGATGGTACTTGTGCAGGTAAAGTAATCAGAAAAAAAATATCCACAGCCGAACATATAACCTCCTCGTTTTTGGAAGTCGGTTAAAAATACGAGAATACGTCACTTTAATTACTAGGCTAAAGACAAAAGGGCAACACTGGGCATATTGCCAGAATATTCGGAAGCGCTTAAAACGCAAATATTTATGTCTACAAACTATGTTCATGACAGCTACCTAGAATAAAGCCCGAGTTTTGGAAGAAATTATTTTCCTGCATTTGCAGGATCTCCTGTAATTTTTAAACGTATTTTGGAGCAAATGTTGTATGCACTATACCTTGAGTTTCTCAACCTGAAACTAAAGAACATTGAATTATGAATCGTATGGCGCATTCATTCATAAATGTCTGTCTGATCGTGCTAGATCATCAGCAACAATTATTATGGACAGATGTTGTTCCGCCGTTTCACAATCACAGCGCAACAGTATCCATGATATTTGCGAGGCATAACTTGAGTCACAATTATAGATTTGTGGCTGTACGTTGCGGTATTAGCAATATTATGTTACAGCTGAAGCTAGGTATAATGTATATTGTATATGTTTCAATTTATACGATTACACAACAATAAAATATATATTCGCAAAAATTTTTATACAATTATGCGTTAATTTTATAAAAAAAAATGTATTCTGTATAATATATACTATATAAAACACTACCTATACTACCGACTACGTCCGCGTGAAACTTTATAAGTTATCCCGTTTTTACACCATTTTTTATTACTGTTCGGCTCGGCTCGGTCGTAGCGTGATGTAATTTTATACATAGCTTGATAGAAAAGCTATCCAACACAAAAAGAATTTTTCAATCCCAAGCAGTTCCTGAGATTAGCTCCTTCGAACAAACAAACAAACTCTTCCGATTTATATTATTAGAATAGATTTCAATAGATATTTGTCAATTCTATTTTCAATTCGAAAAGGTGCGTTTACGAGTATATTAATTCAATTCGTAAAGGTGCGTTTATATTAATAAGCCTTGGGAAGAGAATAAAAATAAAAGTAACATCGCACGTGGCCCACGATTCTGCGCGGGCGAAGATGTGGGTAGATTGTAGAAATAAGAAGCTACATAAAACAATTAGTTTCTATAACATTTTCCCCGCTCACGCAAGTTTGCTGTAATATTACGTTTGAACAAGAGAGTTTGAATAAGATATTATGCTATTCAATGTTAATAACATTCTTCTGACACGCTCTTCTTTTCGTTATTAATTTGTGGTCGTACTCCTTGGCAAACACTTTATTAAATACATATTAATTTTACAATGTGTTTTCTATACGATTGAGATGTAAATTAATTACACGTTAAATCTCCAATTTTATCAAAGTTCGAAATCCTATGTCATGTTCCCCTGTTTTAGTAAATTATAGAGTAGTAAAATATGTATCCTTTAGCAAGCACACTGCGAAACGCAATCTATGTTCGAAACCACAAGTCCACTAACTAGCTTTATGAAAATGTCCAAAGATTTCTAACGTTAGGTAGGTATGCTGTCGTACATATCATAGGTTACTCGATGAACGACAACATAAAGGCGGAAAATTCAAGCACCCGAGTCAACGTGGACGAACTTTGAAAATAACCGCAGTATTTTCGCACCGTCCTTTCACGGAATTCATAACTTTTACAAAGTTACAATTTGATTTGCGCAGAAGTGCAACAAACATTCAACGGGGTAGGGGTGTACCCACATATTGTAAGCGGAGGGCGGGCCGTGCTCACAGCTTCCCCAAATTTCCGGCCCAGCGTATTTGAGTTGCAATTTCAAATTCATATTTCATTGAACTCAATTTTTCAGTGTAACGAATTGAAATTAATTGCGGTTTACACTACTCAGTCGAAAAGGCTCCAATAATAATGCTAAGTACCCTCGGATGCACTCGGAGAGATTATTAATGATGACAAATCAACTAATATTATAAATGCAAAAGTGTATCTTGCTGTCTGTTACTTCTTCAGGCCCAAACCGCTAAATCGATTTTGCTGAAATTTGGTATAGGGATGCTTTGAGTCACAGGAAAGGACATAAGATACATTTTATCCTGGAAAAATGAGTGATTGCCGCGAGATAAACGAGTTTTGGTGCAACGGAGTTGCGGGCATCTAGTGAAAAATAAAATAAAGAAGTCAGTTAATTATAAATATTCATTTCATTAAGACTAATAATAATGTATGGACTATGGAGCTTATGATAAAATTTCATTAAAAGCTTTTATTTAATTACAGTTTAGTAACCTTATTTCCTATGTTTTGAATGTCTGTGCGTCAGCCATGCCGAAACTACTAAACGGATTTTTCACTCGCATGAAATTCAATAATTCCGTAAAAATATAAATACTTTGGGAAAATGATATTTTTATGAAAACCAAATAAGTAGTCTTTGTGATTTTTTATTATATATTGTGAGAACTCAACCTATTTAACTAAGTTAAATCACTTCGTGTCGATGGATAATTTCCTATTCAAAATATTAATTATGGAAAATAGACTTTTAAGTTGTATTCATTTCCATATAATATTTCTAAGATCCATCTTTCATTCCTTATTCTCTTTTAACCTTCGCAGTTGTAAATTATTCCTTTTCTCAAAATTTAAATGCGTTACGTTACAAAATAAAGAATAATTTTCCTCTTGTACATAATTTAAAAAGTCAACATTTTATTCTATTTTTCATAAGCAGGACGCTTGTTATATACAATTGTTTACACATTTTACTACCTTTGGTCTCGCCCTGGGAGAACCCGTCAGTTAAAGTTTTTTTTTTCGCGAAATTATTTCGTCCCTGTGGAAAAAACGAATCTTCTATATTACCAATACACGATATTTAAGGGCGCAAGCGAGCAAACGGGCTACCTGATGGAAAGCAATTGCCGTCACCCATGGACACTCGCGACATGCAAAGAGTCGCAAGGGCGTGTCCGGCCTTTATGAGGGAATAGGGATAGGGGGATTAGGGAAGTTGGGCCTCCAGTAAACTCACTCACTGAACGAAACACAGCACAACGCCGTTTATCGCAAGTTTTCTGTCAGGCCGTGGTATCGTTCAGGTCTAGCCGGCTCATTCGTGCCGAAGCATGGCTCTCTCACGGCAATGAACAGCGTATAATATAACTTCATTACTAAATTCATTACTGAAATATGTTAAGAGTTAAAATCTTTCAATTTGAGACAACGAAAGTTCTAGTATCACGATATTACAACTTCTATACCAAACCTCATAGATTTCAATTTAGACCAAACTTAATACCGTGTAGAAGCTATAATATATAAGAAGAATACTAGGTACAAAACGGAAGTATTGTGAGACAAGTCATTGATGAGATAGTCGACATTGTTCCTCTAATTGATTGTCCGGTTGTTGATAGATTTTTGGCAATCGATACAAGACGAACCTTGAGATATATCCGCAATACATCTCTTGTCGGCATATATTTACCGCGTGTATCGACAGCAATGTTTTGATGATAATAAATAGACTCTGCTAATCGCAACAACTAAACTATAAATGGACGCCAATATGCAATACCATGTTAACCCACAAAAAATCGAAAACCGACTTATGCACCTAGCTGGAATTCTTATAGGATCTGACAGAGATTATCTAAACTTTAGCATAGTTTCTCTCAAAATACCAGACTTGTAGGTAACATAGTATCCCATATTGGCGTCTAAATGAAAAAATAGAAAAAAGATGCCTGGTTTAAACTTAAGTGTAATTACAAGTCATTACAAACACATAATATGATAGTTATGATATAGCATAGTGAAAGACCCGCCATCTGCCTATGAAACCATTTGTCTTCTGTCGATAATTTAAGTAATACCCATAAAAATTATATTATTTAAGCAAACTTACATAACAAAGTAAACATCGCCTTAAAAAAATTAAAATGGTTTATGTGATTATATTGTTATATGATTTTAAATCATTTAAATCACATCCAACACATCAAATTAATCATTGTTAGTATACCTTCGGCTACAGCTGAGAGATGATTGTTGCATTAGGTTAGAATTATAAAATCGGCTTTTATGAAATAACTAGTTAACACTAGGTATACGTATGTGTCATACTTCAAATAAGGTCTATGCCCATGGTCTGCCCCCGATAAGACACACGGCGTAGTGTGTCACTGCAGTAAATTACATGCCATTTAAAAAATTGTGTCAGTGTAAACAGTTGCGTGGACATTACGTTTGTTACGCGAACTAGGTTCAAGGGGAGCCAGATAGATTGCCGACGCGTTTCACTATTTATAGAGCCTCGAGTCTATTTAGCAGACCGATCTCAGTGCAGATATGTCCGGAGTCGCGACCGTCCAAATCGTGCGCCAAATTAACCCGACGAGAATTACGTCAAAACATTGGAAAATATGAAGTGATAAAATTTTGGTTTTACACCTCGTTTTCAGTGTAAATTTACATTTATGTGATTTGTGACAGTGATTTTTAAATAAAACGATGATGTTTGTGAGTGACACATGCGAGTGCAAGAACAAGGTTTCATAATAAAATTATGTTCTGAGGCATTAAAATTGGTTATGCTCCTGTAATAATTTCGTAACCGTGCTAATTACCATATTCATAAACAAACGTGTGTATGTTGAAAAACAAAACTGACATTGGAGTTATTTACATGATAATGCCAAAGAATATCTGGAGGGAAGCCAAAATGAGCAGCTGACTGTAAACAAACTAAATAGTATTGAATAACTAAATACCTAGCGATACATCACAGAACGCCGACGTTGTAATCAATGTTAGGCTTAATTCGGAAGGAAAACTTCTCCAAATGGCGGAGAAAGGAAACTCGTCCGACAGCGACGGACCAATAATACAAGATAACGTAATACGAATACAGCTGCGGAAACCGAGTCATCGGAAATGGGCGCTGAGGACACAGAACAAGTCACCTGGAATAAGATTCCCGACAATACAGCTATTCGACTGCGAAGGAAACCTATTATTAGAAACTAATGATGATAATATTTCAATAAAAAGTTCGGATTTTCACGAGTCCACCATCAAATCGAGTCAATCGTTAAAAGAAAGAGATTACAAGCACATCATAAACAAAAATTTAATACGAAAACACAATTCCATTTCCGGAGAGAAGGTTTATACGCGGGTATTCAAGAAACCTGTACAAGTGTCAGAAAATAATGTTGAAAAGTCTGTCGTAAACGAACACGATTCTTCTGAAAACATTCCAAACATAATCACGACAATAAATACTCCATCGAGCAACAACTTGTTGAGTAGTCGCGAATCCTCGCCTTTCGATGGACACAGCGAGATAAGCAGCTACAAAAGCTCCGATTATGAGAATCATAAATCGTCCGAAACGAAAAGTGATGAACAGAATAGTGAATCCAATATCGAAGAGTGCAAACAGTCGTACGTCTCATCCGTGAACGAATCAAATTATGCGTGGAAAGAAAACGATAAAAAGGGTAATGTGTACTTAGGACTTCAAACATCTCAATCGTTCAATAATGACTTGTTATCTGCGAATTTACACGAAAATCGTTGCAATAACGTACTACGTTCTAAATCTGTCGCTTTGTATAAGCCGCCGCAAAATAAAATATATTTCCTTAACACCTACTTAAAAAGCTTACAAGCCCGGAGGAGTTCTAATGCTTCTAATCCGGATTGGTTGTCGATACATTTGCGCCAAACAAAAGATCCACAGGAAGACACGTACAATAGATCCAAAAATATCGAATCTCCGAAGGACCGTTTGAAAGTATCCAACAATGTATCGGAGACCGAATTCAACAATTCCCCGTCTGATGTTGCGGCAAAATGTGAAATGAGAAAGCGATTAAAAATGTACCGCCGGGGCATATCTGAAATTGAATCGCGGTGTAAAAGTTCTAATGTGTTAAGGAAGAGGAGACATTCAGTGAGCGGAACAATGAAGAATGAGAGTATTCTTGAGAGAGACATGAAGAATACTCTCTCCTCCTCGTCGGAGAGTCTGGATGAGGCTGATGCTGTTTTGAACCGCTTAAAAAGAAGAATCCTAAAGAATAAAATCAGGGAGAAACGAGCGCAAACCGATTCAAATGCATACGGTAAGCAAATACTTTCTATATATCTTTTGCATCCGCATATTGTAACAGGCGACTAGCCTGTTACAATATGCGGACTATTTTGATTTTATTATTGGTATTTAAAGACGTACGTAAGAAAAAAATAGAAATATCGGTGAAACAATGACGCCGATAGCTAATCTCTCGAATATATGGTAATTTAAAAATCACATAACATTGCCCTTTCTAAAACGCTCCATACAAAACGATACCTAAGCTCTGGTATGACGTTACCTTCTGGTAGTTTGTAAGCACCGCGAGAAGACTCTGTTTGATAATTATTATATTAAATATTGTGATCACAGAGATATTGTTTCTGATATCTATAATTGTGATTTCATAACAAAAGTTTTGTTAATTACTTAATTTATCGAGTGGTATATAAAAAATGTAGTACTTAAAAATCGACTTGATTTGAAATCTCAGGATTTTTTACCTTTTCTCAGGCTTGCGGCCGGACTTGGCAAATCTCAAGCTTTCTAGACTGATAACAAAATGTAGTACATTTTTAAAATGTTAGGTGAAAAAAACTAAAATGATGTTTTTTTGAAATGGTTTGTTTAAAAAAATATATCTGCAATAAGATCTTTTGACTTTTTTATCTGGTAGCCCTAAACTTCGGGGGCTTATTACAAAAAAAATATAGCAGGTATTAAGTTGAAATTTGGGAGCTATACCAATGTTTTACTATTATATCTTTTATTTAAAAAAAGAGATTTTTTGACCATCATATCAATTTTGAATAAAATTTTCATATCTCAATACTAACGCACAAAGTCATGTTTTGGAGAAAGTATTTTACAAAAATTTTGACGAAGCCCCGTTGATACCCAGCCTTCCGTTCCTTGAAGCTCATGCGCAGAATACCATTGTAGAAGTAAATATAATTATTCGTAATATTAGACGTTTTACGTATAGGTACAATTCATTCAGCAATCCATAGTTATTTGATACACCGCGACGTATTATTACTCTGCAGTTTTTATAGCAATCATAACCTTCATTTGTTTTGCTTCCGTTGTCGTAAATGTATCTCGTGGATCTAAGTAATTTGATCGGGCTATATAAAACCCTGCCGAGAGATAACAACTCACATGGAATTGCCATATTCCGGCCAAATGACGTAGGTCCGTCAACTGGTTCTCTTTCAATTTCCCCCATTATACATTACACGAGTTACAGTTGTGTAAAACAACAGCAACACCAGGATCAACTGATCTTAGGAGTGACCGACATGCTTGATATCAGTCTGGACCCGCAACAAAAAAATCTTTCCAATATGTTATCTTGCAATGTACTTATTGGTTATTTTGGTTATTTAACATGAAGTCTTACCGTTGTTTAAAATTAAGTAAATATACTCCCACTATACATGCAGCTGATAAACCCTTACAAGGGGTAATGTTCTTCTCGGCAAAAAATTGAAAGCTTTTCCTTCCATTTATTTGCATCCATACCTTTCCTGTACATGAGGGTTAATTATTTAAAGTGAACAAAAACAAAATTTGTCAAAAAAATAGTAAATAAAATATCAATTCACACTGATTTACTTGAATATCCTAAAGTATTATTTGAAGACATAAGTATTTGAAGAAGCGAATAACAAACATTCAAGTATTGACTTATTTTTACCCATAAAATTTTGATAAAACCGATAATTTTGCGCTTTCATTATCTAGCTTTTCTATCTAGCTATACACCAAATCTACATAATTTTAGTTTAAAATTATTTTTCCGGTTCTAAAGCGTTTGAAAATGTTATTTGCCAGCTTCTTCCACTTATGTCTTCATTTATTGCGATTATATAATCGCATTAAATCTTCATTTATTGCGATTATATAATCGCAATAAATGAAGACATAAGACGTGCAGATAAGAACGTACGTTCTTATCTGGATTAAGGAAATTTTTACTGACATTGGATTAAGGAAATTTTTACTTTTCTGGTACGGAGCGGAACCGCTCCGTACCAGAAAAGAACAAAAGTAGGCAAAATGGTGCGGCAACAAAATAATATTTTTTTGAGTATCTAGCTATTGTGGCGTGGTGGTGTGGGTTATTGCAGAAAAACATTACACTAATGCCGTGGGAGAACCACGTTTCGGCACGAATAAACCGGCTCAACCGGAGTGATACCACGGCCTCACAGAAAACTGGCGTGAAGCAGCGTTGTGCTGTGTTTCGTCCAGTGAGTGAGTTTAACAGTGGCCCAACGTCCCTTATCCCCTATCCCTATTCTCATGCCCTATCCCCTCGTAAAAGGCCGGCATCGCACTTGCGACTCTTTGGATATCTCGAGTGTCCATGGACGACGGCAGTTGCTTCCCATTAGGTAAACCGGCTGCTCACTTGCCCCCTAAATATTAAAAAAATCATTCAATATAAAGACACTACTTTTTGTTTCCAACTTTAGTAATTTAAATTTTAAATTCATTAGTTCATTCGAAATTCTAATTCGAACCACATCTGCAGCGCCATCTACGTAAAACGTTATCAACTAAAACACGCAGTCGAAGTGTAGCTCAGACTGTGAACTTAGCAAGTTTACTCGTATGTTGCTGCCCTCTAGTTGAAAAACTTACGAACTTAATGCTAACTTGTTCCCAAGTAAATACCTAACACGAGTTGAGTTATTGAGTTGCAAGCACATGGGCCAAAGACTGAAGAGTTGGATTTTTAAGTTAGCTTGAGTTAAAGATTTAATTTGACGACCACTGTGGCTCAGTTGGTAAGCACGTTGGTAGCTATGGTCGCGGGTTCGATTCCTGCCAACGGAACAAAAAGTTCTTCAATGTTACTGGGTCTTGAATGTGTATTAAATATGTGTATAGTATAAAAGTATTAAATATATTTCCATTGTCTGGTACCCGTAACACAAGTTTCCCGGGTACTTAACACGGGACCAGACTGACGTGGTGTAAAGCGTTCATAGATATTATTTAAAAAAAAAGACTAAATTATTTAAAATCATAATAAAATTAATCATATATAAAATCTCAATTAACTCCCCTTTTTTAATTAATTCATAAAAAAATTTAAGCAATTTTTAACTAATCAAGGTTTTCTGTTGCTTTCGTTCGTGTGACCATGTGTGACGTTTTCAATATTCTAGAAAGGGACCTTGATTAGTTAAACACTGTTACCACAACGAGGGGGTTAATCTTTATCTACAGTGGTTGTCATAACATTATACCTAAAACTCGAGATGTCGTGTGACATAAGGACCGTAATTTTAGTCAGCGTTTTGCATTGTTTTCTTATGAATGAAAACACCATCTCAACATTTTTTTATCGTACTTTTATTGCGTCCGGTTATTTACGGGCCTAAGTTAAAAGTAGCACCTTATAAATAAATTCATATTCACTAGGTGGAAATGTGTTATTTAAACGGGATGTTTCCATGGTGGTTGTAAATAACCAGGCTAAGTTATGTAAAACCGCGATATTTCCTTTTAGTGTAACCTAGTATGAATAATTAATAAGTTTACTATTTTTACCCTCAAAGTTAGATAAAAGTATTTTAAAAAATGGCTAATTTCTTCTGTAACCTCATAATAATCTGTTGTTAATAATACTGTATTATGTTTCACAAACATTAAGGACCGTAATTATAGTCAGCGCTTAGTAATTTCGAGGTTGCTGCTTTCATTCATAAAGATCACCACCTTTATAAATGAAATCAGCATCTCAATTTTTTTATCGTGCTCTTTGATTACGGGCCTAAAACACCTACACCTGCAGTAAGCACCTTCGTTGTTTTCACTCAATGGCGTTAATTTAAACTAGAAGGGTTTTATGATTAATGTACTTTAATTTAATGTTGAATTTGAGTATATAATAATAGAATGTAATATGTAAATTAGCTTATGTCAAAATCTTCATTAATTTAAGTTAAGATCTCGGGACTCATCTCAGCAGCAGTAGTAAAAGTATGTTAAGGCTAATAATTACCTAAATATTTTGATATTTAGTATATTTAATATTTTAATTATATAAATTATTATAGGTATAGGGACTCGATGTTTAAAGTCCTACATTAGTGTTACCCATGTAATGTGTATTACTACGCGACCTCGTTTATGCGACCTTTGTCAGATTTTCTGTAACATAAATCAATATAATGATTTCCGTTTCTTCCACCAAAACAGGGATGTGAAAATTATGGAAAGGAATTCTTAAGTTAACCGCCTGTGGCTGCGAGCCAATATTTGGAGATTATGAAATCGCCTGAGAGCAATATGGAAACAGGGTTCAAAATAAATTAACTCTTATGTTCCTGGTCATATTACGGTGGTCCACAGAAATTACCTCGTGTCGTTTTATCGGGAAATAAAATTGCAATTATGGTCCGAAAACGTTAACACCAGCATTAAATTTTTAGTGTTATTTTAATTTACATGGAAATTTTAAAAGGTTTGAAAGGAAAAGCTAAGTTTTTAACTAATTTTATTAGCTACCCTTAATTTATTTACATTAATTTTAAAATTATTATTTATCTATTAATTAGATAGGTAGGTACACGTTATAAAAACGTTTTAAAAAAGTTTAATATGAATAGGCCGACCTAATCAAATATGAATGAAGAAAATGATATATTAAATAAAGAAAAAAAAGTTTAATACGGATTTTTCTTTTCCTTGATATCTTGTAACTAGTAATCTAAGAATAACAACTAATTAACTACCTAGTTAATTAAATTCTCCTACAATAATGCAGTAAGCTAAACTTTCTAGACATTCGTATCAACAAAAAGATTAAGCTGCGTGTAATCGATAGAATTAATAAGTTTATACTTTATCCGCGGTCAAGGCCGCGCAGGTCATTTCATTGACACCGAGTCGTGTGCGACTGTTGCAATGCGACACTGCAGCCGTGCCCATTCCTCAATACAAAGGCAATAGGATTGCGGGCTCGTAAATGTGCACGTACGTTAAATAAACAAAGAAATTGATATAATTTTCGTCGCCATACGACCAGCATAAAAACAGAAACACATGGTTCAGAACATGCGCAGAGACGGCGTCGCAAGTCAATATCCTCCCTCCCAAGCGCCGACGCGCCGCCATAACCCATGACGCGGCTCGTTACCACCGATCAGCAAAACCACCTAACTCACAATATGAAAAAACTTAATTTACTTAGTTACTTGTTTTTTTATTTTTTTTTTTATTTACTTAGTTACCTGATTAAGTTTTTCTATTTGAAAAAAATCCTTCTTTTCTGATGTTTAGCAATATAAGTCTTTACTTTTAATTTCAAATAATTGCTTGAGAGTTGGATATCTTAGTTCCATTCATTGAATGTAATATAATTATGTGTAAGTAAGAAATTGAGACAGGCTACTTAAAACTTACCTATCTCTTTATGATAATACATAATTATTTTTAATATAATGAACTGAAATTTTTTATTTTAATATAAAAAACAAAAACTCTAAATTGTAACTACCTAATACTCTAAAGTCTGTACCGTATTCTAAACTCACAACTTACAAAAGAACTATGCCAATAATCAAAATATTAACATCTCAGCTAGAGGAAGGAAAAATTCATCTTATGATAAAACTTAGAAATGAAGGCTACATCGTTTTGCCTGCCGAGTAAGTTAGTTTAAGGTTTGTCCGCTAGAGTGGCGGCGAGTGGCGACCAGCTGGTAGGTTTGACAGCACAGCACACGAATCGCGTCGCTCGGTCGAAACGCCGATACATACCATTCTCACGTGTACCCGGTATAAGTTCCGATTTTTGACCTTCCGCCTTTCCTAAACAACTTTTACATAATTCGTGAAAGTAGGAGTGATACAGACTGTTTTATTCAGTTCGTATTTTTGTTACTTCGTTTGATTAGTTCCGATGCATTCTGAAATGCCGTAGTCATATTATTGTGCGAGCGTTCTGTGGTATTTTCGTTTGTTTGGTTTTGAATTTCATTTGGATTGTACACCGGATTTATCTTGTTTTAACCGGAGGATATAAGACGGTAAGTGGATTGTTTTGTTTTGACTTATTGTACTAGTTGTGATAATTTGGTAAAAGTAATTATTAAACTATCAGTGTAACAACAAATACTTATGTAATAATTAATACGATACAGTGTTATATTGTTTCTCACTGACTTTATTTGTCTTGAAAACAAAATACTTCCTCAAAAATTAAGTTAAGGTCGTTCCGCTAAGAACTATTATTGTTCTTGTTTTTTTTTTGTTCTTAACCTTTTTGTTAATATTAACCATTTCAGCAGTTACCTAAGTTCTTCCATACAGTTCAAAATATATTTCTAAAACAGTGTTTATTTATAATACATTAGAAGTTATATAAGTATTATAATAAGGATACATTGTGGTATGTGAATCTCTGTCAACGCAACAAGATATCGTAATAATAATGCAATAAAATTTAAAACACGTAGTAATAAGTCAGAATAAAGTAACAATGTTAAAATAAGCTATTTTGAAATTAAATTTTGGCAATATTTAGCATACAGGAATCTGCAATGGACATCAAACGCATAAATAACTTTCATTTCCTTAATTATCAGAGTTGAAATGCTAAATGAACACATTTTAATATAGTCTATTAATAAAAGCGTGTGAAAGTATAGACTACTCAGGTAAGTAGCACTTAAAATTATTTACAGGTGTAATAACAGAGAACGAAGGTAGTCCTATCAGAGAACTTGACAGACAGATTGCGGACCCGGAATTTCAGGTCAAAAAAATTTGGACGCCTGTCAGGCACCATAAAAAATATTATTACCGTTAGAAAATTGTGCACACTACCTGAGGGGTGAAACAGGTCCTATTTCCTCGGTGGTTGGGCAGGCCTCAAATCAAACGAATATCTTCATGTGGCATCATAAAAATAAATCGTTTACCCAAACCGTAAAACGCCCGTATTCCGCAGTAGCGTAAAAAAGTTATTTTTACTTTCTTTCATCGGGCTACAAAACGGTTTGTCTTATAATGAAAATGGCTTGACGAATGAGGGATCACTAAAAAGTGAGCTTGGGTTTTCACAGTCTCATTATGCATTCTAGCCAGTCATGATGCTTGCCTCAAGAGACCTATCACGGGAATACCTGAGGCCAATGCTGACCGCTTCACGGGCTCGACAAATATTTTTATTTTGCTGTTTATCTTTGGATTAAACAGGTAACTAGCTGAGTTTGCAGTATAAAAGTTTTGTGATCCTCTCCAATTCTCAAACGCTTATCAGCAATAAATTTTAAGTAAACGAATAATTGAGATATATACAAAGCTGCTTCAATCATTTGTTTTTATCAAAACATATAATATTGAATAAAGATATTGAGTATTGATTTTCTTTATTAACAACTGCGTGCTTCTTCTAAAAAATTCGATATACCAAAATGTATATAATTTAACAAAGCACATCGCCACAGTAAAGATATGTAATATTCCTGTTATGTAACATCGCTAAACGTAATGGGGGTTCTACAGGCGGGAACAAACATCACGCAAATGTGATGATGCAATGCATTTACAATCTTACGCCATGAACTAAAGGTGCATTATAGATATTAATGTTGTAAATGGTTTGGGTTTGTCCAAAACACGAAACTTGACGCACTCCAAATTGCACCCTCAGTTCATGGCATAAGATTGAATTGAGGGTGCATCTTAAATATTAATGTTGTAAATGGTGTGCATCGAGTATAGCTATTTTCAATCTTCCGCCATGAACTGAAGGTGCAATTTATATTGCATCAAAGTGTATCTTTGTGTGATGTTTGTTGCCGCCGTGTAGAACCCCCATAACTTTTGATGCATTACGTTAAATCCCATATGTTTTTGACATCTAACTTCGCTATCGAAATTAGCGAATAGTTTTGGGTATTTCAATCGAATCTCATAAAATATATATTTTTTTGTATCTCACAACAGTCAAGTTGGTCTGTGATCAGTCGGATCTCCTTGGGTACTGATGCTTCTGTCCAATGGAATTTGTTCGGATCAGGACCAAAATATAATACCCGGGATCCATTAGTTGGAGTTGTAGGTACGAACATAAAGCCCGTAATGTTTTCTGTAATCATATCGATTGTTTGTTTAGGGCCGGCGGTGAGGGCCCCAAATACAATGGGCGGGTGTAACGGCCCACCGCGTCTTTTTATTATAGAAATTGTACCCAGAGATAACAAAAACGGTGATATTTTCATAATGGCGGGCGAGAAATGTTTGTGGGTAGGTGTATCTAATAAATAATGTTATCTGGGCCGTGCGGTATGGTTACGGTTACGGATACGGTTCAATAACATGGATTTCGTAAATCGCCCGTATGTATACAGCCTTCACGATGACTCGGTAATCCGAATGTTATTATGCGTCATTAACGCAGCTTAGATCATAGTTCAGTTCCTTACCTGTAAAAAGCACCATAACACTATCCTATTATTCTTGACATTTTGTAGTTTAGATATCAGAGACTGGAAATGGAAGGTGAGAACTAAGACTTCATTGAAGCTTTATTAAGATGAGAAATCGTGGTAACAAACATGAATTGCTGATAAAATATAATTTATATGAATATAATCCCCGACTATTTTTTAAATCAAATTGATGTAGATTCTATAGAGCTTAACATGTTCAAACTGCGATCACTCAAAAAATCTAGAGACACAAAAACTCAGGTAGCCAACACCCATCTTAAGCTGCACAAAAAGTTCAAAGCCTATAAGCAGATTAATGTCAATGACGTTATTTCTCACAGTAATTCGACAGATACGAATATTGGAGACGAGTCCATATTGATTTAGAATACCCGACATATTTTGCCGCAAAGATCACATCGAGACCCGAGATTGAAACATTGCCGAAATATTGGGAGACCAAAATCAATGACAGTCACAACTCACAAGCCTTTATTAAAATTTGTGATCTCGTAGCTTCGTAGCGTCTCTGCGCCTTTTGTAAGCTCGCGTAGAAATAGTAAGGACTAACCTCAGGGCTAACCTTGGACGTTTATTGAAATTTCAAATTCAGATTTTGCTGTAACTACTATCAGGGAAGCTGATTCAGAGCCAGGTTGCGGGTCTAAGCTGGTCGCGTTATGTCAAATCTAGCCGAAAGATCACGACCTGCATGTAATTGACATATTCCGATCAAATGACGAATGCTCGTTTACTGGCTCTCTAATGGTTTTGATAATGCGTGTCTCATAATTTTAGTATTAGACCCGATATCTATAATAGATATAATAGTTACCTAGTTTGAAATAATTGAATTAAAGTGTCAATTATATTAAACACTTACTGCAACAAATATTGCCCAACGCATTGTGGCATAGTTAGTACATAATTGGTCAATTGTGGTTCCTCAGACACGAGAGAACATGATGATTGACACTTTTTGTGTTCGAGTCATTCACTCATGGTTCAGTTGCACACATTTGATGTAATTAATTCATAAGTAGCCGTCACCGCGTCAAAACATGCGTGATGATAACACACGTTGGTTTGTTTCTATTTTTTGTAGAGGTGTAAGTGTATAAACTTACGTTTAAAAAAACTTAAAGTGTGTGTTAAATTAATTATGTAATAACTATGTGATTAAATTATGTGTTATAACTTCTCTTAATATTCAGCGCTTGCAAATGATGACATACAATCGTGTAAAGGACCTACTGCGCGTCGTTCATCGTCTATGATCGCCATTGATCAACTCTAAAAGAGTACGTACGACTATGATCCACGCAATCGCTTTCACGATGATTATGCTAATTAACGATCATCGCAGATTATGTAGATGTACGAAGTAACATTTGATTCATAATTTAATTATTTAAATCATCTGTAACTGAATTTACATAGTGTGACATAATATTACAATGAACTAGAAGATGCCCGCAACTCCGTTACGCCAAAATTCGTTTATCGCGCGGAAACCATACTTTTTTCAGCGATGAAAAGTATCCTATGTCCTTCCCCGGAACTCAAAATTCCTCCACACCAAATTTTAGAAAAATCAGTTTAGCGGTTTGGGCGTAAAGAGGTAACAGACAGACAATTTTTTGCATTTTTAATATTAGTCTTGAAGTATAGATAGAACTAAACATTGAGACAAAATTATATCCTCTTGTGTTTTGCTCGATGAGCTCCTTTGAAAATATTTTACGTAAGCTCTACCTGTAAATAAAGTACTTAATCCTTAACTTACTTATCACAAAACTTTTCATTGTATTTAGAACTCTTGTTTCAGCACTTTTTTGTAATTTAAGAGTGCTGTCGACAGTAATTAAGAATCTAACTTTATAATTTAATCTAAAGTGTTTTTGTAAAACGTCTATTTCATTGATAGCACTTGAATTGCGTTATCTAACTATGCACCTGAAACTTGACAATAGAGATAGTTTTATCAACAATGCCTCTGGTATGTAGAGCACTCTTGGATAATTTTGTTGACATTTCCGTAATAGTACTGTTTACTAAAGATGATAAGTACTGAGAGTGTACTGTGGGAGAGCAACTTCGACACGGATGGGCTGGCCCTACCGGAGAAATACTCTGGCCTCACAGAAAATCAATGTTGCGTTGGGTTTCGTTGAGAGACTCACTCAGAGTTTACCGGAACTCTCTACCCCTGTTTCCTATTGTCTGTCTGTCTGTCCAACTATATTAAGGTTATGTACAAAACTTCTCTACTGTCATGTTTTTTTTTAAACCGAATAGTTCACCTACCTTTATTATATAAGTCCAAAAAAGAGAAAATAAAAGATTTACGTTACTATGGAAAGTACGATGTGAATATTGTTTTGATCCAGATCAGATTATAACGTAGTAGTTGATTAATTTGTCTGTAAGCCATATTTGATAAGCCGCAATTAGCCATTAATTTATTCGACTCAAATATTCAATTAAAAAAATATCTATAATTGTCACCCATTTCCAGTTGCTGTGAGTCCGACTTGCGCATGGGCATTTTTTTGCTGTCCTAATGACGGGAGTGTTTATTCAAATTCTTTATACTCTAATAGCAACTGCGGTATATTTATTTATGACGTAAACATAAACTTACCTTAAGTATAAATAAACTGAATAGCACATTAAAAGTCACATTGAGTGATATGTTTACGAACATCATTCGAAATTCAAACTAAAGAGGGACGTTTATTTGGAAAGTAGTTCGGCGTGATGTGGGTATGGGACGAGGGACCGCCGTATTGTGTGCTCAGCTTTGTTCTTAAACACATCTCAAATATTCAATACGAATCAAACAATGTGAATTATTCATTCGGTCTTCGTTCATATAGCGGTAGATTTAGTGCAATTTTCCCGGAATCTTGATGAGCGTTTCATTTGTGACATTATTATACAAATCTATAAGCTCCACTTGTCCAAATATACAATGTAATAGTGTATATACACAACATGTTAAAATCTACATAAAATATATTCGAAAAAAGTCCTTAAATTTTAAATCCCTTTCACGGTGGCTATGCTAAGCATGCTGACAAATGCCTCTCCCACGGCTGACGGCACTATCGAAATTTGAAACTCTAGTAGGTATCCATTATGTACTAAGTCAGAAGCGACCACCCAACGTAACATATTAATGCGTGTTTCACCGCTTACTGATTTAAATTATATTCTATATACGAAATCTGTCAAATAAAGTTATATCCGTCAGATAAATATACTATACGTAAGCGTTGAAACAGGTCCTTAGACAATGTGCTATACTCTGTATTTAGAGCTAACTAGCTTAGCAAACTAATATTATAAATGGGAATGTTAGTTTGTTTGTGTATTTGTCCTTCCTTCACGCCCAAACGAAGCAACCAATCGATTTGATTTTAGCATACTCATATAGTTCAAAGGATAGTCGGTAACACAGGCTACTTTTGAGATGAGATCACAAGGATTTTCATATTTAACCCGATTTCTTAAATGAGCGAAGCCGCGAGAAAAAGTTAGTGTAAATAAGTTTAAAGTTTTCAAATAAGATGTAGTAAGCTTGATTTAATAACACGCGCCGATGCGGGTGCTCTCTCTACGTTAAGTATTTATAGAGCTGGAATGCTTCGCCCACCAGACTATAATATCACCACTGTCAAGTTCATTACTCACTCCGGTTCACCGGGATACGCCAATACCGCTCTTATATTCAACACACACGATACAAATTGTGAAAGACTCCTTTGTTATGGAAAATATTTTACATAGTATCGTCGTAAAAATGATAAACATCGTAAAGTAAATCAAAAGTAGGTAAATCAAAGTGTTACGGATATATATTTAAGTGTTGTGTCGGGCTGTGTCCTAAAAATAACTATCCAAAATATATTGTAGAGAGCAATAATAAAAATTATGTTATTATCATAATATTTTATTTGTAATATAATAATTATGACCATAAGGCAGGTAGTTTATATATATATATATGGACGCTTCACACCACGTCAGTCTGGCCCCGTGCTAAGTACACATATTTAAGATTTTTATTATATGATACACGTATTGAATACACATCCAATCCATCATCACATCGAACCCGCGACCCCCGGCTAAAGCTACCAACACCCTTACCAACTGAGCCACAGAGGTCGTCATTGTTGTTGTCGTTTTGTTAATATTATAATATACATTATACATCTATTTCTTTTCCTATGAAGTTAGGACACAAACGAGCAGACAGATCGCCTGATAGAAAGAAACTACCATCGCACATGGACACCTGCGATATCATAAGACTTGCAAGTGCGTTGTTGGACTTTTGATTAGGGAAAGGGAATAGAGATGATTTAACGAGGCTCGTGGTATATCTCCGGTCGAGCCGGCCCATTCCTGCCAAAGTATCTGTCCAATCTAAGCTCTCCGACGCCAAAATTTGTTTTTTTTTATGATATTGGACAGCGAGCAGATGGGTTACCTGATGTAAAGCAATTGCCGTCGCAGATGAACATTCGCGACATACGAAAAGTCGCAAGTGCGTTGCCTGCTGAACCTGCACCCTCTCAAGTGCGAACCAAAGGTCTCACCCATTAGGCCACGGACGCTCTTAAGTTATAATAAAAATCTTGTGTCTGTTTCTCGATTATTCAACAGTTTTTTTTATATTATTGATATACTTACCGACCACCGTTAACATGTTGTATCTTTTTAACTCAATAGACAGTATAGAGCAAAGTCTACATAGAGACATTGGCAACTTATTGAGGCTACCATTATAAAAGAAGAAGATTTCAACATTTTATAGCCGCACAAAGTTTACTCTAAATAGGAATTTCAATAACAGCAGTTTCAATATATCCAATTCGAAATCCTTCTCCCAACAAAAGATTCCATTTGATCAGTATTGATCGTATTTTTAATGTCTCTGGGGCTCACGAGTTTTCTGTCATAACCCAACTCCGCTATAAATTTTACTTAAAATCATATTGAGATTTAAAGGTAAAAAAAGGTTTATGCTCTAAGGGATTAATTTTTATGCCAACTATAGGCATATAGCCAGATAGGCAGGCACTAACGAACTGTGTCCTATTACTAATACTAATGTATCCAGTATTTTGGTACTCTACACTGGTACGGAAACCTTCGTGCGCTAGTCAAACTCGCACTTGGCCGGTTTTTATAGCATCCTCTACACGATGGATTGAAATATTTACGGTCCTATTTCGACCACAGCTGACACAGCAACCTCTAATATACATAAGAGCGTTAGGTTCACTCACTCATCACGAAATCTCAGAAACTACAACAGCTACGAGTTTCAAACTTTGAATACGGGTTCTGTTTAGGACTTAGATGCTCGCTAAGACAGGATTTTGTAAAGAAAATCAATTAATATTGTAGTGTGTTATTTAGTTTTGCGTTTTATTTAATAAAAATATTTAAGATTACAACATAATTTAAAATAATATTTGTATTCCACGCTCCTCCAGCATATCAAAAAACTGGGAGAAATTTCATTATTTTATATCTAACGTAAAATGTTTTCCCTTGACGTATTTATATATAGACATACACTGTACATTGCAATAATACCACTTATCTCAATCGCTATAATGTTATGATGACGTTAATTAGATTATCTATAACAAAATCGATTCGTTATTCAATTTTAAAGTTACACGTGATGAGTATTAGCTTTCCTTGGAAAGAGTTTTCTGTTTAATTTTCTCCTCGTCCAGAGCCTCTAGTAAATAAGTCTTCTTTACCTCTTATTTAAAGCTGTGCGTCCACTGTATCGGAATCGAGACTTAAGGACCAGAACGTCGTCATTTACAAAATAATAAATCGAGTGCATCCACTGCATTCGGATTTAGCGTCAATTATTAGCATTATATTAACAATTTATTTTTACGAGAGGTTGCCTTGTGATCGAAATTCGACCATAAATATTTAAATAAACCTTGTAGAGGAATTATAAAAAATATATTTTTTTCTCAATTCCATCACATACTTCAATTTGGCATAAAGGTCTCGTTACCAGGACATTAAACTTTATTTAAAAAAAAAATCACCGACTTCAACTATAAACAAAAAAGTGTTTCGTGTATGATTATAGTGTCATGTCAAAATATGTGGTATGCGTATCGTTTTATTTATTAAAAATTTGAAAGATTGAAGCATATTTCAAAATAATATTGTCCTCCATATCAACTATACCTGGGAGAAATTTCATGCTTTTACCTCTACGCGCCTTTCGTAAAATGGGGTATAAAGTTTTCCGCTCGCGTATTAATATATAGATAATGACATCTTTCGAACTATATGTCTTTGAAAATCGAACAAAATTTGAATTTACTTGTGGGATTCCCTACAATTCTGATTTACCGTATTGCGTGACTGTATGCAGTTTACGTCTGACTCGAATAACCGTTTGGTCTTTATGCATAGTATGGTTTCTTAGGTAATGCAATCAAACTGTTAACGAAAACAGAAACACGCAAAACACCTCACGATATACAATAAATGTACAATTATAAAATATTTCGATATACATACGATATACATACTTAGATTCTTTGTTTAGTTTAATATTATATTGCTCTTAATTCATATTATATTCATATTAAATTTGATTGTTACGTTTCGGTTTCGGATCAGTCTATAGTCAAAGCTACATTTTAATAGTACGCGCCATTTTATCTTATACAGAATTTCGATTGTATTTTTTCCTACCAAACCCAAATTTGTTTATCTTTAAAAAACAAAAATATCTCTGGACCAAATCGTGCCAAGTCTGGGTCACGTGACTGGATATTTTCTATAAATTAGTTTATTGTGTCTTGGTTGATATTTTATACGAAATAACCAATACAAAATGTCCAATGCCGCGGCCTGTAAAAATACCCATTTTTTTGTCATATTTCAATCTTAACAATTCTCTCAGCTTTTATCCTTTCCAGCGTTGTTAGACTGTCGGGTATTTTAAACGCTAAACTGTGGTTAATTGACCACAAGACCAGTTTGTGTGCACCGTCATCTTAACAATGGTTTAATAGCTGTTAACGTTAATATACAGGCAAGTTACGAGTTAACCGACGTCTAGCCGTTACATAAACGCCCGTAACACTTGACTAAACGCGCTCAAGTTTTGTAGATCTAGTCCGTCGCGCTTACATGAAAGTTCGCTTAGACTAGTTTAACATCGAAAAATTTTTAAACTGCTTGCTCTGAATAAAACTGAAGAGGCAGTTCAAGTAACAGCAAGTGAAGCCGGGTTTAATTAGTGTATGTGTAAAACGCTATTATCTTCGAAATATAGCGAGAAGTAGTGTAGCTCCTATGCATGAATGAGATTCAAAATTGAAAGAGTTAGAATGTAGACCGTTGGTAGTTAATTTATAAAAAATAGCGCTGCCTTTTGGTCCAAAATCGACCACAAATATATACGAAATTCATCGTATAAAGGAGCTATAAAAACTATAATCTATTCTCAATTCTCTATTCTATATTCAATCACAGACTTCAATTTGGCATACGGGTCTTGTTACCAGTCCATTAAGTTTTATTAAAATTATTATTTTTAACAAAAAATCAAAACCGACTTCCAAAGGAAAAAACAAAAATAATAAAAAAGCCGACTTCAAAATTTTTAAGATTGTGTACGGAAACAGGCTGATGCCTCACCGAATTCTGAAACAGGCACTATTAAAGAATAAATTTTATTTAATACGTTTTAGTTTGTTTTGTACTATTTTAGTTTTTTCCTTTGGAAGTCGGTTTAATTTTTTTTTTGTAGAAACGTTTATTACGCTTTATATCATTACCATACATTTTGTTTCGAAACTCTACGAAGAAGCGAAAACGTTTAGGTCTTGGCTTACCCCCATGGCGATGGTGTTATTGGGATCCAAGAAATACATATTTTGATTATTCATGAACTTTGTACTTATTCAGATATCATTTCTTTTTACGGCCAAGTTCATAGCATAATTTTTGGATTGAACTTGGCCTCTCTATTATGTTTTATATGGGACGATGTATTATCATTTAATTTCTTGATTTGATTATTTTAGTATTGCACTAAAAACTCCTTGCATATTCCCTTTAAATATAGGAAATTAAAAAAAAACTTAAATCATAACATTTTTAAAAGGCAATATTATATTAAATAATCTTTCTATTTGTAAATATACTTATCTGAAATCGGATTCAAAAAGTCCTTTTTGTAGTCTGTTATAAAAATTAAAATATACAACAATGTAATTTTACAATGGCAGTTATGCGTCAATAAATATGGGACTAGATGATATGGGCGATTCGTTGGGATTCCCCTCATCCATAGGATGAAGACACACACATGGAAACACCACACTTATACACCTTGTCGGTTCAGGTCTTTTATTCTAGTGTTCATGAAAAATTAAAAGATTCCAGAAAAAATATTATTACATATCTGTTAATATATTTTACTAGATGATGATAAAAATTCGTTTATGGCGCTGGGATACGTACATTTTTCCGGAACAAAAAGTGTCCTGTCTCCTCCCCCGGGACTTGAAATATTTCTATACCAAATTTCAACACACATCAAAATCGGTGCAGCGGCTTAGACGTGAAAAGTTAATAGACTGACAGACATGGAAGTATGGATTATTTTTAAAATAGGCATGTTTACCATCCTAATAAGTGTAGGAAGCCATCGTCAGATAAGTTGTGGATAGCATAATATATGGCAGTTATCAGCGAGTCCTTAACCCCATAACCTTTATGTCACTTATCTCCTTCACTGAATTAAGATTAAGCACAATAGATTCAGCTGCTCTCGAAGTTTAGCATGATAATCAAAATTGTTTTTTTTTTTAACTAAGAGTGGCCCGTCTGGATCCTCTACATCTATTATCATCATCCATGCATTGTGTGGAGCAATAAAAATCTCAATTCAATCACGGACTTCAATTTAGCATAAAGGTCTTGTTACCAGGCCATTAAATTTTATTAAAAAAAAAACGACTTCAACCATAAACAAAAGAGTATTTTGTATAAGATTGTGACATGATAGTCACGTCAAAACATTACAGTGTGCGTGTTGTAGCGTGTGCAGCGTTTTATTTATTAAAAATAAATAATATTAAAGCATATTTGATTAACAAAAAATTTAAACCGACTTCCAAAGGAAAAAACTAAAATAGAACAAAACAAACTAAAAAGTATTAAATAAA
>JAOTAV010007446.1:0-29075 GCA_026546445.1 Cyclargus thomasi | reverse complement strand
TTATCTTTACTATGACTAGACTTTAGACTTGACGAAATGTATGTAACGTTGCTAAAAATTATTGGAACAAGCAAATTGATTTCCCGCCTTTACTTGACACTGGTCATGGTTATAGCCAATCGCCATATAAATAATAAATAAAAGAATAATAAATAAAAGAAGAAAAAAATTGACTATCTGTCAATTGTCATACGTGTACAGAAGTCAGAAATTCAAAACTGATCAATTTTGTAAATTTTATAACTATAATATTCCCTATTCGTTTTAGACTTTGTGCAACTATTTATCATAATGGATATAACTCCATTATTTAAAGCATGTATTAAAACAGTCAAAACCAGAAATAAAGCTTTTGGCATACAGAGTCCAACTAGTGATGATAAACAACGTATCCTACGAAGCAAACCCAAGTCTGCTTTCATGGCAGCGGCCAAAGACATCACGGTCCAAATTACCAAACTACGGGATTTTCTTCTCGAGCACAGAGAGAGGTATTTGAGTTTCTTTAACAATATTACAGGAGACGAAATGTCCGACGCGGAGAGGGATCAGATCGACACCGGCGCACAGCGGTACATCAACACTTGCTCGCATCTCTTGAAAGAGTTCCGTAATGATAATCGGAAGCTGGTGGTGTCCCAGCAGACGCGCGAGTACATGGACGCGGTTATCGACCTCGTAGACTCGTACTTGAAGGCCGTGTGTAAGATACACAGTGAACTAAAGGCATTGAGGGTAAAACGGGCCCTGGATATACGGAAACTATCTCGTCTCGAGGCTCCGCATTCTAAACCTAATCTTACCAAATCTTACTCTATAGAAAACATGACCAAAAAATTGGATGAGATTGAAAAAACAGACAATATTGACACCTCAAAAACAAAAATTAATTTGACAGAAAATGAAATCGCAGTAATGTCAGATGAGGGAGAGTTGAGTGCCGAAGAGCTTCAAATGTTTGAATCGGAGAATGTCCAACTGCTGAACGAGCTCAACAGCATGACAGAGGAGGTGCGACAGATAGAGAGCAAAGTTTTGCACATCGCTGAACTACAAGAAATATTTACAGAGAAGGTATTGAACAGTTTTGGTCTTGCTTGTTTTTATATTCTTAGAGGTTATGTAATAATTGGCTACAAAAGTATTCACAACCCTTTTAATTCTTATGCAAGACTAACAATTCTCAATAACCCTTTTAGCATATTGCTCATGGTATTAATTTTCCATTGTGCTGTACGAGAAAACAGAAAACCGAGTATCACCCAACCTAATTTATACAAATTTTTAATTTGTTTTGCAGGTATTACAGCAAGAACAAGACATAGACAGAATAGCAAACACTGTTGTAGGGACAACAGAAACTATGAAGGATGCCAATGAGCAAATAAAGCAGGCCATACAGAGAAATGCTGGTCTCAGAGTTTATATTTTATTTTTCTTGCTTGTTATGTCGTTTACTTTATTATTTTTAGATTGGTATAATGAATAAATTAGAATTAATATTTTGTGGATGTTAAATATTTTTAAACAATATAATGACCCACTTTTTAATCAATACATAATGGTTATATTTTCATTAGCAATCTATTCAGTTAGGCTTAGGAAAAAAAAACTTGAGAAAAGCTTATATTTTATTTGTTTGAACATGGCTCTGACTAGTATCATAAACTAGCTGAAAAATTGCTGCGTTGTCTTTAGTCACACGAAAATTGAATAAAAAAATAAAAATTGAAGTGTCAATTTTGAAGTTTGTGAGGTGTCAGTGCCAAAAAACAAACAAAAAAAAAAGTTTGTGATCAGTGTTTTGAACAAAAAAGCCGTTCTCCAAAACTCTGACATTGGCAACTCACAAAGGAGCCATTTTTTTTAAAAAAGAAGAAGAAGAGGAGTTTCGTTTAAAAATCCAAATTTTAACTTCACAAGTGATCAGTGTATATTTAAATGATATTTAATCGCCGAGCGGCATGAACTCGGCGCACTGATAGTAGCTTAACGATAAGAATGCGTCGAATACAATAACAAGACTGGATTTATTTCAATAAATTGTAGAATTCATCGGGGAATGAGTGTGAAAAGTGAAAATGTGTTGCAGCGGGTGACGGGGTGGGAAGCAGTGGAGTTAGTGTTCCAGTGTGTGTTCCTAGGTCTCCTACAGTTCATAAAACTAGGTGTTAGAAGGTTGTGGAAAGGAGTGGGGCGGCGGAAAGAACCCTCAACTCCTTCGGTGGAGTTGACAGTGGATTCCTCTATTGGCATACACTGCCACATAAAAGTTTTGGTAAATATTTCAATTTTTTTTAATTAGTTAACATTTATTTTTAATGTTAGTTATAAGGCCTAGCTGTGAGTTTATGATCTCAAGACACAGTAAAGGAAGAATTAAATACTTTGATATAAATAGTTGATGCTAGATTCCTAAAGGGCTTTTGAAAAAGCAATGTAATTTTTGATTTATGACTTCCAAATTCTTAAATGTAAATACAATTTTTGCTTACTATAAAAAATATCTTGTAATCTTTCATTTTCAATTAGAATACTTATTTCTTTTTTTTGAGGCTTCATTTTTAAACTACCCACTAAGACTTTGATTTTAAGGAAAAAATATTTATATATATTCTCCTTCCCTTTTAATAATTTTTATTAATTATGACATAATTTTACAATACAAAAGCAGTTATTCTTTTAGGGAGTAAAATATCATTATGTCGAAACTGGGCCAAAAGATGGCAATATAGCCTTGATACTTGGAGATGCTCCTGATGCTGGGAACCTGTGGGTCCCAAGCTGGTCTTCAGTCATCCGCCGGCTGGCAGAGAACAGCTACCATGTCATCACCCTGGATTTGAGAGGAACTGGGGGAAGTGAGGGTGGAAATAGAAGAGACTTAGCACCTCCTAGAGCTGTGTCGGAGATAACAGCACTTTTAAAAGCTCTGGGCGTGTCAGAGAGCAAACAAGCCATTATCATTGGCTTTGGAATTGGAGGTGTGCTGACTTGGTGAGTTTGGTATACTTAAATATAATACATATAGTGAAAATAGTGAGACGTGACCATGTGTGAACCACACTTAAAACTACATTAATTATATTTCTTGCATAGCTAATTCTAATATATATTTATGTATTGCAATTTGTATGCTTTTTAGTACCGATTCACCCGATATCTTACTAAAGTAAGTAATCTAAATCAAGTGCCATGTTGAGTGGTCTATTTAGTGCATTCTCGCCTTAAGGCTGTCTTTAGTCTCACGCCGATCGCTTGCTGACCGTCAGCGAAAAGTATGAATCATCAGCGCAGACTGCTACGCGTTATTCAAAAACGCTTCCAAGAATTTTATGCATCCCACACCATCAGCTCCGACTGTAAGCCTTAGTCAAATTTTGGGGTAAGTGGGGCAGCGACGTGGAAGCATAGTCAAATAGGATGGTTCTCAAAACCAGCGTTGCTGCCGATACCGCCTGCAAAATAGTTTAAAAAAATAATAACAAGCCGACTTAAGGGGGTTCTACAAGGCGTGAACAGACATCACGCAAAGGTGATGATGCAATGCATTTTCAATCTTACGCCATGAACTGAAGGTGCATTTTAGATATGAATGTTGTAAATTTTTTGGCAAACCGTTTGTCAAACACGACCGTAAGATTGAATTGAGGGTGCATCTTAGATATAAATGTTGTAAAGGTGTCCATCGAGTATAGCTATTTTCAATCTTCTGCCATAAACTGAGGGTGCAATTTAGTTTGCATAAAAGTGCACCTTTGGGTGATGTTCGTTCACGCCGTGTAGAACCCCCATTAAAAGAAACTAAAAAAATCGCGCGGGTATAGCTTTGAAGACTTCGACAAGGTTTATAAACACACTCATGGGTATGCTTACAGCAAGGTCTTACATCTTACTAATTTCGAAAGCTCCTAAATCGTTTAACAGACTTATAAAATTATGATTCATAATATCTCCGATCTCATTGCTTGTTTTCTTAAAATTCGTAATGCATCGATTTTAATCATTTCGATATTAGACGAAAATCGAATTAGTGACACATTCTTACGCTAACTGATAAAATTAGTCAGGTCTTATCGGTCACTCCAAAGGTCGATCAGAGCATTCATGGCGTGATCTCCTATCTCTTTCATTGATAACCTTATAGTAAAGTTAAAATTATTGATAACTGACTAATCGATAAAGTATAGACATTGTACGATCCGGGAAGGCTAAGCGCGTAAGCCAAACGACGTGTTGAAATGATAACGCTATAATTATAGAATTAAGCAATCGATTGTAAAAAAGCGTCCGTAGCCTAGTGGGTGGACCTTTGTTTCGCACTCGATAGGGTGCAGGTTCGAACTCGGGTGGAGGCGTGTACTAATGAGACATTTTCCGATCTCAAGTACATAATGTAGATGCTGATTGCCGTGGGAAAGCCATGCTTCGGTAAGAATGGGCCGGCTCGACCGGAGTAACACCACGGCCTCACTGAAAACTGGCGTGAAAGGGCGTTGTGCTTGCTGTGTTTCGTTCAGTGAGTGAGTTTACCGGTGGCCCAACTTTCCTAATCCCCCTATCCCAATTCCCGTTCCTTCATAAAGGCCGACAACGCACTTGCGACTCTTCGGATGTCGCGAGTGTCCATGGGCGACGGCAGTTTCATCTTTCCATCAGGTAACCCGTCTGCTCGCTTGCCCCCTAAATATCATAAAAAAAATTAGTGCCTCTGTAAATTGTCACATTGTGATTTATAGGTGTAACCTTTAAGGGCCTTAGCTGCATTAAGCGGGCACATTACGAAATTGTAAATTGTTAAAAGACCCTCCAATGGCCACTGCGTTAAGTGTGTGCCCGCGACGGGAGACCGCACGGGGTGCCCGTTCTATGTCTCTCGTTGCACGGCCACCCGACCCGTCATCAACATGAAACAAGCACGGCAACGCACAGTTTGCAAATCTCCTGATTTTACAAACGTTTATGGGTGACGGGAGTTGCTTTCCATCAGGTGACCCTTCTGAACGTCTGAAAAATCCTATTGACCATCTCTCATCTATATATGAGATATGGTCGATAGGATTTTCATTCTATTACTATCCATGTATATGTTGTCCAGGTACCTTAGTCACAGTCAGGGGTCCCTGGTCCGCAAGATGGCGGTGGTTGGGGCGCCGCACCCGAATCTCTACTGGCAGTACCCGCCTGCCAGCTTCTGCAGCAACCTGCATTTTATACAGGTATTATAAAAGCCCTAATTCTAAGATTTAGAATTTAGCTCGACCGGTAGACCGCCACTAGGGGCCCTAGGATGAAGGGGGAGAAAGCTAGAGGAGGCCAGAGTGACCATTATAACTCATATGATGATGAACTTGCATAGAAATTGCAGGGCAGGAGATTTCAAAATTTAGAACTTTTTTTAAGTCTGTTACATTATTGTCACAAGATCAGTGATACACGAAAATACGGTAAATATTATAAGCTTCTTTTAAACATTTTTAGATTGTTACAATACCCAAATCAAAAGATCAATTTAGTAGCAAGTACTTCCGAAGACTATGTTTACATAACCTGCTAAAACAATAATAATTACAGTTAATAAAAAATCAGTACCTACCTTTTAGCATTTAAATTTAGACCTAAGGTTACGTTAAAGATCATATTTTGTCTCAGTGGCCCCATATCCCCGAGAAATGGTTGGCTGACGGTGTAATGCAGGAGGGCATGCAGTTGACCGGCTCCCGAGCGAGGGACTGGAGCGGGGCACTTAACTATGTCAGAGGTAAGACCAGGCGTCCATTACTCGCGCAAGACCTCGCGTTTTATGGCAGCTCCACCACATTAGTGGAGTTAATTTACGGCACAAGTTGTGCTCTCCACATTGAACGTCAGGGATTAATCGAGTGTTCTGACCGCCCTTGGCTAATCTTCAACCTAAGATGTTTTCTCAATCCACTACATTAACAGTGCATGCGAAGACAGCAATTTAGCGCCCTCTCCTGAACCTCCCGCCTTAGGCTGCAGCCTTATTAGCCCTGTTGAACGTGCGTGTGAACCAATCGAAAATCATTTATATTCTCGTTCTTGCTTAATTGTTCACGTTGCCTCCCATCACTAATTCCAGATTAGTCTACCGCCATTATGCCTACCGCTTGGCCTTCTCTTTAGGATCCGGGTGGCAGTAGAATTTACGTATGCAGTTAATTTTGAATAAATTATAAATCAGCCGGAGTCTATTAAATCATTAGATATAATGAGGGGGAGGGGGGGGGCTGTTGGGCATCCCAAGGCAATTAATTCCTGTTTAAGAAGTCGTCAAAATCTCAGGAGCAGCCTGGTGGCGTATTCGGCCTGGCCACAAAGTCCGTCCTCGGGCGCTGCTGATTGGCGCCCGGGCGGGAGCAGCACAGTTAGTGGCCAGTGCGCAGATGTGTGCCAGCCCTGCACTGCGGCTAGTGGCTGATCCCAGTCCACGAGATCCGGAGCTACCAGGCTTGATACTGGACTTCTTTGTTGGTGAGTTGATAAAGCATCTTATTATATAATCTGGGAGATGCGTTTGTATTTAGTGCCTTAAGACCACTTCCGAGTAAAGTTATAAATGCTATTAAGTGCAGACAATTATTTCTTATTAGAATTCAAGGGAGTTTCCAAGGCCAGGCTCCTAATTCATTAAAATATTTAAGCATCAAGGTTCGCTGTCTTTATAATAATATAATAATATAATATCTATGGACGCTTCACACCACGTCAATCTGACCCCGTACTAAGTACCCGAGGGACTTGTGTTACAGGTACCAGACAACGGAAATATATTTAATACTTTTATACTATACACATATTTAAGATTTTTATTATATGATACACATATTTAATATACATCCAAGACCCAGGATCATTGAAAAACTCGCTCCGTCGGCGGGATTTGAACCCGCAACCCCCGGCTTAAGCTACCAACGCGCTTACCAACCGAGCCACAGAGGTCGTCAAATCGATTGTACATACACACTCTCGAAAAACATAACCCTCCTTCTGAGGCAGGTAATAAAATTTCGCTTTCACGCTAACTCTATATAAGGTAGGTATACATACACATCCTATAGTATTATCACTCTTTGTGACATGTATAAATAAAGTATATTTCATATCAATTGAATGAAATATAAAAATAGATACAAATTAGTGATGTGTCGGCGCAGCCTTGAGACACCGCCCACCTCATAGTGATGGGCCTTTAATACTTCTGACCTATATATAAAAAAAAAGAAAATCATTTTATCACTATTTATAAGTCTGCTAACTAGACAATATTAAATCAGCGAGTATCATCCTTGTGATATGTGTTAAAATTATTTAAATAACAAAAAAAGGAGAACCGGCAATAATGTATGGAGGATGGTCCAAGAAACATCATAACAACGTAATACAATGATTTTTATTGTTTATATTTTACTTTTTGACTACAAGGTGGTGACGACGTGACGTCACAGCCACGCCGTCTGCGGTCTAAGTGTCACGGTCACGGAGACCTCAACACTTACCTCCAAATTATACGCGCGTTTCGAAACATACATTTTGATGGTATTTTTATGAAGTTGATATTTTTTTTAAAACAATAATATAACATTCACGCTATCTCCAACTGCTATTGGTGTTTCTGATGTCTCAGTTTTCTTGACGACAAAATTAGTTTTGACGAGACTATTCGACTAGGATTTTTTGAGACAAAAATATCATCTTTTAAAAAAAAATTGTCCAGCATACTGGCCTTTTGGTGTAAACATGAAAATAAAAAAAAAATCTTGAAATTTATGTAACGTCTTTTATGGATGGCCCCTTATATTGCTTAAAAGGTAACGCGCCTGACGCCTTAGCCAAATGGTATTCGATCAGTAGGCGCGTTGTAAATAAGTTTTCCAATTTTCGCCGATGAATGGGCCAGTAGGCGGCCGGATGGTGTTGCAATGCACCTGCCCACGCGACAGGCTAGGGTTGCCACACGCTTTCTCCTATAAACAAAGTTTTTTATGGCGGATTGCATAGAGAGGTTAGTTTGTATTTTTTGAATGTTTACTTCTTTACTATTGACAAGTTCGATATTGCCTTTAATATCTATATTTTTTTCCGAACAGCTAAATTTGTTAAACATTTAGCTGGCTTAAGATTTATTTTTCAACGTAAATTTATGTTATGTTTACTTGATTGCAAATAAAGTTTTAAGTTTGAAGAAACATTTATAGTGCTTCAATAAACAGCTATTTACCAAACGTGGATGTTTTTCAGTTATAATATTGTGGTATCCATAAAAATCCCACTGGTGGGTAAGGCCAAAATAGTTTTATTATTATAAGAGTAGCCTTTTCATAACTTGATGTAAATTTTTTTATCAGAATAGACTTTTGGGAATGTTTTTGCATAGCATCTACTATATTGCTTTATGCAACAGCAAAGTGTCGTGCTGTCAGTTTGTTGTTCGATTGCTGTTTCTAAAAAAATGTCAATTTTGTTGACAAAGGGGTTGATGACCGCTATCGCTAACACTGGGCGAAAGCACTATAATGTTAAATGTGACAGATGTTAATTTTTAATTAGCTTTCTTTACGATTCCGAGTTGTTAGCGAGTGACGCACGTAGACAGTCATTATTAGAGAGAGAAGACAGACATTTTATAAAAAAAAATTAAAACGTTTGAATAAGTTTATATTGACATTGTAACTTATGTGGCTGGTAAACTTTTAAGAGGACGAAAAAAGTAAAATTGAATAAGCTACGGATCGTTTGATTTTTTAAACTAAGATACTACATTATATTTGTCAATTTCTGTAGTAGCGAAAACAGGATAGTTGAAAATTTTCTCGATTAAAAAAAATCACAAACATACCTCTAATTTCACGCATATTTCTTCGTTTCGGAAAACGTCGCATTCGTCGGATTTAGTATTTTAACACACGATACGCAATTCCGTTACCGAGTTTTTGTAGAAGCGGTTTTATTAAATTTTGTATATTTATCGAGTTATTAAGAAAAAACTGTTTTGGCGGCGATTCCGCGTCGTTCCGTTTCACCTGACATATAAAGAACGGTCGTAAGTGTGAAGAGAGAAAGACGATGTTTCCTACTTTATTCGCCCCCTTAATATCTAAGGCTTTGTATTAATTTGCAGTTTCTATTTAATTCCAATAAAAAGACAATAACACCATTTCGGAAACAAACATGTGACAACCCTACGTTTAATACCAGTGAACTACAAAGATAATAGTGTAGGTTGTACAGAGCGGACCACCTCCGCGCTATAACGCCGGTCCTGGGGTTCTACTCTTAACAGCACATTCTATTTTTCGGACGCGATCGAACGTTGCCGTCCGAGTTCTACAACGTTGTATTTTAAAGTTCCTGGAGCTTTACTCTCAAACGGTATTCGTATCAATAAAGAGCAAAAAAATTTAAGTCATACAAGCGATACAGCGATGTTGAGGCACTGCACCGCCATCTACTATCAAAGGGAAGAACTGGCAAAAAACACGTTTTTGTATAAGGGCCCCCTAAAACATTTATTTTGTTTTTTGTAGTTGTTGTCAAAGCGGCAACAGAAATACATACATATATATATATACCTACTAAAAATTTCAACTCTTAGAGCGTCCGTAGCCTAATGGGTAAGACCTTTGGTTCGCACTCGAGAGGGTGCAGGTTCAAACCCTGGTGGAGGCGTGTACCAATGAGACATTTTCCGATCTCAAGTACATAATACGGATGCTCAAAGCCGTGGGGAGCCATCCTTGGCACGAATGTCCCGGCTCGACCGGAGTGATACGACGGCCACTGAAAACTGGTGTAAAACGGCGTTGTGCTGTGTTTCGTTCAGTGAGTGACTTTACCGGTGGCCTAACTTCCCTAATCCCCATATCCCTATTCCCGTTCCCTATTCATTCATAAAGGCCGGCAACGCACTTGCGACCCTTCGGAACCACGAGTGTCCATGGGCGATGGCTGGATGCTTTCCATCAGGTAACCCGTCTGCTCGCTTGCCCCCTAATTATGATAAAAAAAAACTCTCTAGCCATTACCGTTCTCAACATCAGACAAGTCCAGACATCGAAGTCTTAGTTATGGGGTTCCGTGTTTACACTTCGGGTACGGAATTCCACAAACGTGAATTATTTCACACATCCAAATACCTACTATTTCTGTCATAAAAACACACCCGGACAGTATAACAATAGTTACATCATACAGCAAGCCAGTAAACCGGCCAGAAGACGGTTTGTTTGGCATGTCTTTTGATCTCCCGGACAAATAAATACGCGTAGGAGGTCGCTGTACCTTTAACATATAATTAACGTTAGGTTCAGTGGTTAAAGCTGTTCTTGTAATCAGCTTTTGTTTTATATTTTTTTATAAAATAAGGGGGCGAACGAGCAAACGGGTTACCTGATGGAGGGCAACTACCGCCGCCCATAGACACTAGCAAGTTCTAGATCTAGAGTAGCGGATGCGTTGTCGACCTTTCAAGAGGCAATACGCTCTCTTTTTGTAAATTTTCAGGTTGTGTCCGGAGATACTGCTGGTGATAGTTCGTTCCAGAGTTTTACGACGTAGAAATTTACGTGAAAAGCGCACTGTAGAAAACTGCCACTCCAAAGACTATGGTTAATTTTTCGCGTAGGATGATGGCGAAAAGTTGCAGGTGGAATGATTCCGAACAATTCCTCTGAGCACTCCCCGTGATAAAGTCTTTAAAGGATGCAGAGCGAAGCTAGGTACATCTCGGCGCAACTCCAGGGGTTCCAGCTTCTTTGAAAAATTGTGGCAATCAAGCGGCCCATAGTTGGATACGATCTAGAGGGAGCAAATTGTATTTAGATGTCCCTGCGTAGAGATTAGAGCAGTATTTCATATGGGGCCGAACCTGTTTCTTGTAGAGTTGTAGGAGTTGGTTCGGACTAAAACACTGTCACGCTCTGTTTTGAATACCAAGTTTTTTCTTTTGTCAGCAGCTTTGCTCGCTCGGAATTACAAAATAATAAAAATAAACTTTTATTCTAGAATTTAGATATTACCATACGCACATAAAGTTCTACATTACAAAAGCAAAAAAATTAAAATCGCGTAAAAAACTTAAATTTTGGCAACATGTTTCCCAAGACAAAAAACAGCCTCCATCTTTTTGAGTTTATTCTCAAATTAATCGATCGTTTGTTTCGTTAGGGCTTGAAGGACGAACAAAGAAACAAACAAACACACTTTGTCATTTATAATGTTACTATCTGTTAGTATGAATTTAAGTATTACTATTGATCATTCAACAGTTTCACCAGATAAAACTGTTCTTAGATATCTACATACAAAGTATCTTCCTAATTTAGGTGACAGACGGACAGAAACGTTTCGCATTTATTAGTACAGTTCACTAACGACTTCGTAATGTGCCTCATCAGTCAAATCTGTCGCTAACTAAACGCACTTCCGGATTCTCCGCCGCTGCGCGTGCGCCGAACTATTGAGGACCGTTACACGCCCCGACGCACGTTATATGCTAAATATTATTGTAACAATATCGACCATACTAATATGACAACATATGTTTGTTTGTACTAAAAAGCATATAGCGCCAAAAAAAATCCTACTTTACACCGGTCGGTTCATATTTCCATATATTGATAAAAACAATGGAATAGTGAAGTTCATAAATGTGCTTTAAATATTTCTATCACCTTCTTATATTAAGATGATTATCCCGAAAAAAAAAAAGTTATCATTTAGCTATAATTTTTTTTCTCGATAAACAGTATCATATGTAAGGGATATTAGCAATATCATTTACAATAATTTTGTTTAACACCACCGGTTTTGATTAAATGATGATTTAATCGAAACCGGTCGTGTAAAACAAAACTATTGTAAGTTTTATTACATTGTTAAAATTAGGTTACTTAAAATTTAGTTTTCTACTTATCTACTTAATTCGTGTAAACCAGACATTATGTCAAATCCATGAAGAACACTTCTGCAAAACAGTTGAATAAATAATTGCTAAATTCTATTCGATATATGAACATTGCCGCCATCGCCCGCGGCATCAGACGGAGACATATTGTACTTGAACAGAATTCGTCGGTACCATTAAAAATTTATAATTGCCGCTATGGTTCGAACCACGAGATGAAAACTCCATATGGAACGGCGAAAGCCTAATTTGTAACTGGTGAAGTTCTTAAAACTGTTGTTTTTTATTATACAATACAATTTTATTATACAATACAATTTAGCCCTACTTGTTAGTTATGAGATTCTATAATAATTACGAAGGTGACACTCAAAGGAGAAGAATCCATATTGATATTATAAATGCGAGAGTATGTCCGTCTATCTGTTACCTCTTCACGCCCAAGCCACAGAACCGATATTGCTGAAAATTGGTGTGGTGATGCTTTGAGTCTCAGGAAATACCGGAAAAATGTGCGGTGCCTGCGCGATACACGAATTTTGGCGGAGTTGCGGGCAACATCTTGTATTAACATAATTGTGTTTCTTGGAGATGATTGAAGGAAAAAATGTGCATACAATATTTACTAAAGAATAATTTCATAATTTATTAGTACTTAAATACATCTTAAAAACAATTTTCATTTGCAAAGTTCAATAGTCTCATTATTATAAACCAGCTTTAGCCCGCGACTACACCCGCGTGAAAATTTATAAATTATCCCGTTTTAACAACATTTTTTTAATACCGCTCGGCTCCTATTGGTCGTGACGTTATATAACCTATAGCTTTCCTACATAAATGTACTAACACAAAACTATTTTTTCAATTCCGACAAGTAGTTCCTGAGATTAGCGCATTCAAACAAACGAACAAACAAACAATTCTGCTTTAAATTCTTAGTATAGATAAAGATTTAAAGAAATCATAAGATCAATAGTTTGCGCAGCAGTCAAAGCGATCTCAAAAAATCTATTTCCAAGTATCGGGTTCCACGAAAAGGCTTAACTTTTTGTCAGTCTTCTTTTCATATAAGCTTTTTGTATTTTCCTTATTGATATAGTCAAAAAATTAACCTCCAGACACTGGTCGATGGCTTTTTAACACTTTCAAACGTATATTAACTAGAGGTCGCCCTGTGGTCGAAATTCGACCACAAATATTTAAATCAACCGTGCAGAGGAGCTTTAAGCACTGACTTCAATTTGGCATAAATGTCTCGTTACCAGGCCATTAAATTTTATCAAAAAAAAATCAGAGACCTAAACTATAAAAAAGAGTATTTCGAGTATGATTTTCGTGTAAAAATATTGTAGTGCGTAGCGTTTTGTTTATTAAGAATAACAAAGTTTGAAGCATATTTTAAAACAATAATAGTATTTAACGCTCCTCTTTCGTAGTAACTATAACTGGGAGAAATTTCATGCTATTGTAACTACGCGTCTTTCATAAAAAGGGGTACAAAGTTTTCCACTCGCGTATTAATATGTAGATAAAATAGATAAAAATAATTTTATGTTTTAAAGGACTTGAAAATCAGCTAGGCTAATAAAGATAGTTCTTGTGTGCGAGTGTTTGTCGCTGGACTCCTCCCAAACGGCTGGAACGATTTTGATGAATTTTTTGAGTGTACAAAGGGACTTGAGAATGGTTTAGGTTCACAAATTAGCCCGGCGGAACAGCGTCTGTCGGGTCCGCTAGTAACCACCTGATACACGAATTTTTATGATGCCTTTTAAACATCTTTTCGCGCTTTTTTAAGACAAAAATATACTAAATTCTTCCCAGGGACTCAAAAGCTGACAAACACTAATTTTAGCGAAATTGATTTGTTGGTTTGAGCGTAAAGGGATTACAGACAGACGGACAAACGTGTCGTCTGGCGACTAGTGGAGGAAACTGAGCAGAAGTGATGATGATAAACCGTAGAGAAGTCATCGATCGATCATTATGACACCATTGCTGGACGAACCTCGGCTCGGACATTGGACACAAAATGGTTTATCAACCCACGTCTCGTCACCACACGTATATCTATACAAATATATATACGTGTACTATCTATCTATCTATACTTATTATTTATCTTTACTAATCTCTACGAATAATATAAAGCTGAAGAGTTTGTTTGTCTGAACGTGCTTATCTCAGGACCGGTAGGTTGGAATTGAAAAGATATTCTTGTATTGCTCGGTCCATTCATCGAGGAAGGCTATAGGGTATATGACGTCACGCTACAGCCAATGGGAGTCGAACGGTTATCATAAAATGTTGTAAGAACGCGACAATTTATAAAGTTTCATGCGGACGTAGTCGCGGGCAACAACTAGATGGATATAAAATAGTTTATCGGTCCACGTCTCGATATCATAGGTATATGTCTTATAAATAGGAAATATATTTTTCTTTGTTTCTTTGTCTTTCCTTAACGGCCTAACGAAGCAACCGATCGACTTGATTTGTGGCATAGACTTAGTTGAAAGGTTGTCTTAAACGCAGATTTGCTATGGAGACAGTTTTCACACATCTCCGAGGACGGGCACAGATATAGAAGGCAAAACTTAAATGTCTAAAAACAGAAACTATTGCAATTTAAAATTCAAGTTATGTATATTTCTGGAGTGACTATTTAAAGCCCTTCATTTTGATTCCCCACTCGACCTATACGGATACTATATTTGTGGGCGGATAAAAATTTTTTGAACCTCACAATTTTGACTTCATCCGTCATTTCATTTTTTAATATTTAAATGTACCCAGCGTCACTTGCGCTATCAAAACGAATATAACGATACCACATACGTTAAAATCCATCAAACCGTTTAGGCTGCAGAGCACGCCAAACTATTACGAAATTATTAAATACGAGAAACATAACCCTCCTGGCGCAGTCGGGTAAAAACTTTCGTCGAAACGTCGCGTTCAGAAACCGTTAAATAAATACAAAAACTTATTAAGCACGAATGTTTCTAATTTATTCAAATGTATCATGATAACTATTTCCTTAATAACTTTTAATTATGTAGGGGTTTGACGTCTGAGGTCGTAAACTCCCGGCTCAAGTAACACAGGTAACTCTTGCGCAACTCCTCATGTATATCACATTTTGCATATTTCGTCAGTTTTGATGTATAACCTGTGCGACTTAACTAGGCACATGACCTCGACAAAGTCGTTTTGGAGATATGTAAGAAAAACATAACGAAATGTCCAAAAACAGCAACAAAAAAGAACATATATACGGTCGAATTTAGAAACCTCCTCCTTTTTTAGAAGTCGGTAAAAAACTAGCCAATTATTACCGATACAAGCATCGATATTTTAGCTAGTTTTCTGTGTTTGTACTCCAAAGAAGGTATTTCCGAGATTTCCCAACTCAACATGCGGGACTTGGCTGTATGCGGGACACAACACAAGAAATATATCCCACCCCCCTTAGTCAATATTTGCACTTTTTTGATTCCCGATGTTTCGGCTGCTTTCCAGCGGCCGTCGTCACTGGTGGACTGACCACGGCCGAATCCAACGGCCACGGAATCAAAAAAGTGTTTCGCGACAAAATCCGTAAGTGTTAAAAAACCACGCGTGATACTCGCGTAAACCTTACAAATCATTACCCACATTTTTAATCGTCTTATGAAGCAAGCTCAATATAGCATCAGTTTGGATTTTTGAATCCGAGACTAACGCCGGATTGACGGCTGAAAACTTTAAGAAAAATTTACACTCTGCCAATCATCCGGTTATACGATCATTCCTCCGTCGTTTGTGACGAAACCTCGTTCTTAGCTATTAAACTTTTTTAATACAAATATAAATCTAATTTGGTCTTAAAAAGACAGTTAGTAAATTGCATTTAAACAAAAAAAGCAAAATACCCCCAATTATGTTGTTAGCGCTTCATTCAAGCTTATCACAGTGTAAATAATACATAGTAGAGTGAAATTAGACGCGTGATCAGAGTTAATACGTTTACAGGGTGTGTAAAATAAAAGGGACCGTTTTACCACTAATATTTATGAAAATTTGTGCCAGATAAATCTATTTTATCGGTCCGATTGCCTTATAAGGCACTCGTGGAAGAGAGTTTAGTTCTTTGTCTAATGTATTATCCTATTCGGCGCTTTATCATAAAGTGAAGTAGGTAATCAATTTCCCATTTCTGCAGAACGTTGGAGAAAACGCTCACGAAATTGAAAGCGACCCAAGTTGTACTACTGTTTGCATACAAAGAGCATACTACAAATTATATTAAAACAATATGCAGATAACACAATGATATGTTGCAAAATTTTTAGGTGCAATTCAGTGTCCAAGCGGATCACATGCAAGTCACAGGTCATATCAACAGCTACAAGAGATCATTTCGGTGCATTATACAAGCAGCAGCATGTGGTTTTGCTCGTTAAGCTGCGGCACGAGTAGGCCGACCTTATCGGCTCTGTGCTTAGTTAATGAAAATTAATAATATTTTAAAAGTCTTAACTAACTACACCAAATTTTGAACGCCTTCTCAGTCCTCACAAAACTGCATTCTTAACTTTTTAATATTTAGTATCTAACATGTTCAGCATTCACATAATTTTATTCAGTTTTTATAAAGTCTAGTATTCTAGATAAAAATGTAGGTTTATTATTTATTTTATTTTATTTTTTCTGATGGTGAAAATATGAAATATGATCCATGTAATGGCTATTGCTAAATAAAACTATAAAGACTTTCGAAATTATGAATATGAATAAATCTTATTATGTTAAATGAAATTAACATTAAATTAATTTAATTTCAAAAGTTTTATGTCCGTTTTTTTTTAATATGTATAAAAGGCTAGCAGTGGCGTGGCAAGGCAGATTAGTGCGGGCCTCAGTCTAAAAGAGGCCCTAAAGTCGCAAATTCAGATTTAATAATGATAATAGTATATTTAATTGTCCGGAGCTTATACGACTGATCAGAGTTGTACAGACGGATCACATCAGCATTCATAAATGGATGAACGGCGATTGAATTTTTTTGGACTTTGTCAAACTCATCCGACAGATCACGGCTTACATGGAGTTGACATATTCTGACCAAATGACGTAGGTCCGTCAACTGGCTCTCTTTCAATTACCCCCATTATACATTGAAACTGATTTATTATCAACGTGACGTTTGGGCCCCATCAATAAATTTAACCACGAAGTCTAGACAGTACAGTTACGTTGCTACAAAATGACAAAATTTGTATGAAATTCCGAGACAAGTTATTTTGATCCGACAATAGATACATTGTCTAAATCTTAATTCTGAACCCGCTACTTGGTTGCAATCGGTTAGAAGGTTAATATTATTTTACATTAAAGGTGATGAGTTATTACTTCTAAAAGATTCTTATGCCTACGAAATAAAAATCACTATAATACAGGCTAAAAAAATAGAAACTAGCCTCGTGCACAATATAAGAGGCACACAGTAGTGTAAGTTCAGCGTGACCTTAAAATGAACTTCACTGAACATTGAGACAATAAATGGTTCTGCGCAGCACTTTACTGCTAATTTTGCCCCAGGATTTTCGAGAATTTTGCAGATATTATTTTAGGAGTGATTCTTTTGGCTATTTTAGTTTTTGTCTGTCCATTATGGACAAAATAAAAAAGGAACATATTTTTTTAATTTGTCATTGGTTCGAAACTCAGTTCAGTGCAAAACGGTGACCGCTTCAATATTCTATTAGTAATCCAGCGCTGAATCGGATTAAGATTGGAATAATGTAACATATGACTTTGCCATTAGAATGTAGATTACTGTATGTAATGGTGGTATATCGTACAAAAAATCTCTCCCACACTGGAGGACCGGTCGGTTTTTTGCCGGCAAACTTGTTGGCAGCGGCAGACTCGCTGGCAGCGAGTGGCATGTGAAAGGCGTGATTCATCATCATCGACCACTCCCCGAGTGATTGAGAGACAGTTAAGCGTTTATTGAACTAATAAACTAATCATATCCGGTTTTTAACTAAAGTTTATCTGTCTAACGACGCTTTTGGATTAGATTCACTGCATTCTGAAATTAGCTGAATGAATGTTGCAGGTAAGTTGGTTGATATTAGTTTGGGAGACTAAATTAGGCTCGATGCCCAATTTGATAAAAAAAACTCCTGAAAGAAAACCTCCACTGACAAGAATATTTTTTTTACTCTTGAAAACAAGCTGTGTTTAAGAACTTAGCTCCAATTTCCTTCGCTTGAACATAAAGATTTTTTTGAGTCTGTTTAATACACACGTACGTACACGTACGTTTACGTACAAATTTAAAAAAAATTAAGAGGCAAATAAACTCTCTTGTAAACAAATACACGAACTGTACATTTTGCCACTGTTGACTGTTACTATGAACAGACTGTTTAATGTAGAGCTACTACAATAAAATCTTTCCTGCTCCGGCGCATCTAGTTTACACTTCAGTCCAGAAATAGAGACAACTTAAATATTATTACAGTTTATTTATCTTTGACTTTTACGTGCACCTATAAAAGCGTGTTTTTAGTGTTTTTTAAATTATTAATTTATACACTACCTATTCAGTGACGCCATTTCTACCGGAAATTCCAAAAAAGAATAATCATTTCATATTTAAATAATACATTGTCTTGTTAAATTACTTTGTAATAATTTTTAGTTACTTCGTTATAATCTACAATTAATTATTATCGTTTCTAGACACTTAGCTTGTTAAAAGGTTGCCCATAGGCAAAGGTGTACAGTTGGGCCTTTACTGTAAGCTCACTCACTAAACGAAACGTAGCATTACAGTTTTCTGACCCGTCTCTATTCTAAATTAAATAAAGCTATTATAATAAACTTTAGAAATTAATGAGAGTCTATTAGCAGTTTAACGTAAGGGTCGGGTCACACGATTTAGCGTCGCACGTACGCCGCACCGCGCCGCAGGTGCGTCTAATTAATTGTGCACGAAGCTTAACTTATACGGTCATTCTACTTAGAAGGTTAGGTCAATAACTCTTTTGTTAAAAGAATAAAAGGTTTTATAACTAGCTTTTGGTCGTGGCTTCGCCCGCGTGGAATTATATAGATATATACGATGTATGATGCCCGCAACTAGCCTTGCCAAGCGTACCGAATTTTCCAGAACTATCCCGCTTCTGGTTTAATTTTGGTCGTCCTATAGTGACTCCCTGCGGGACGCCTTTTGTCCCGTAAAGTTTATTATTCTTAAAATCACCCCAATTTATGTTTTACCCTATAGTATGTGTAGAATTCAAATGTGTAATGTTAATGCCCAATTTAACTTATAAGGATATCCGTCATACCAACGTAAGTTATTCTAAGATAAGATTACAAGTTAGCAATTAACATACGACTCAAGCTCTTGTAACGGCCACCAACTAACTCGAAACTAACAGGTCCTATGATTGTTATAAATTAAAATTAAATTACTTATTAGGACCCCTGAACAAACAGTATAATAAATTCGGAAGTTATAATTTAAAAGGACCCAGCCGAGTTAGCCTTTTTGTGTTATGTGGTGAAAAACTTGCTTTAAATAATTCTTAAAGGGTTCCGTACCAGTAAGGAAAAAAATTAGGAAGACCATTTTTTGAAGTTAACCAGCTATTACACTAGGTAGTGCAACCGCCGTATACTAGCATCAAAATCAAAAATATGGCAAAAAAAAACCAATTAATTTATTTCGTTTATTGAATTTTATTATTATAACGACAACTATAATTACATAATATTAAAAAAAAACCTCTCTAGCTATTACCGTCCTTGAGATACAGATAGACGGAAAGAAATCGAAGTTTTTTTTTATTAAGTTTTATTCATGAAAAGACATTTTTTATACATAAAACAACGCCAAAATGCTCGACAGTTTGTTGACGATAATTTTGTTGAACTTAGTTATATAAACAAAATTTCCTAAGAACCTCTAAGTACAAATTAGGGTCCCGTATTTTAACTTTTGGGTTCGGAAGCCTAAAAGCGTATGTCATTGTTTTTTTATCAAAGGGCTAACCAGACAACGGTCCCTAACATAAGAAAATATTTCAATCGATCAAAAACGGTTAAAAAGTAGGAGATGAAAGTTTATATGGAAAATACGTCTTAACACGAGCGAAGCCATGGACAACAGCTAGTTACCATCTCCAAAACTAAAAATAAGCACCTAATAATTGCCGGGCTGATGACGGGCCCTAATCAATTCTAGAGAGATAAGATCTCCCATGGCTTCCTGTACCCATAACCTGACTAAACACAGGGTACTTAGTCAAATTATACTCGAACACTTATAATTTCGACAGCATTCCCACCCACGCGAGGTTTTTAGACAACTTGCGTTCAATTTTGATAGGAAAGTGAAACGAGCAGGTATTAGACACCGAAACACTTCGTTCCCCGACTTTCCGACTGAATGTATCGAAAGCAGCATTTCTAAGTCCCCGGAACTCATAACCTGTGGCTAACGGGTGTCAATATACCTGCTAATCAGCATCTTACTACGCTGTTTGAGCATTTACGAACCATGTCGACCACCGTGGTGGCGCCAGGGAGACTTAATAAGTGGGTTGCTATCGACTTTTAGAGTAAACCGTACCTTTTCGTCGAGATACAAGTAGCCCATTTGTTGTTATACGAATCTTTAGTTTGTCATCTAAAATGTTACATTATGAAACAAATTGACCATACTTCCATACTATCTCTATAGCGGAAAACTTTGTACCCCTTTTTACGAAAGACGCGTAGATGTAAAAGCATGAATCTTCTCCCAGTTATAGTCGACACGGAGTCGAATACCAATATTTATTCAAAATATGCCTTAATATTATTTACATATTTTTAATAAATAAAACGCTACGCACACTACAACACACACACACACACACTACAATATTTTCATATGACACGATAATAATACACGAAATATTCTATTGTTTATGGTTGTCTCTATTTTTGTAAATAAAATTTAATGGTAATGAGACCTTTATGCCAAATTGAAGTTTGTGTTTTATGATTGATGATTTTATAGGGAATGGGAATAGCAAAAGAGAATTAGGGAAGATTAAAAGCTTACCGGTTTCCTTTCAACAACTTCAAGAATAAAATTGGACTACAAACAGACAAACATAAAAGAGTTTATAATAATATTTAGCAAATATCGGATTTATTTTAAGGTTTCATTGTAAACGGGTCGTTAAATTTTTATATCATTTTAACTCGCGGGTCACGCCCGAGTTATCTCTTTTGATCCACCGACGTTGGACATGCACCATAAATTAGATCTGTCACCGCCTATAATGTGTGGAGATAGAGAGAATTTATAGAGTGACAAGAGACAAGTGTGGTCGCGGTGGACAAGCTTTCGCTTCTCTACCACCGTCCAACATTCCACGAAAATACTCTTTTGGACAAGTTGTTCCTTTCATTATTATATAATCCATACTAACGTTATAAATGCAAAATTGTGTCTGTCTGTTTCCTTTTCACGCTCTCAAACCGCTGAAGCGATTTTGCTGACATTTGGTATTCGAGAGTTCCGGGGAAGGACATTGGATGCTTTTTAACCCAGAAAATGTACGGTGATAACTTTACACACACACGTGTAAAATTTTGACATAGAAGGCAACTACCGACGCCCATGGACACTAGCAACATATTGTAAATGCGTTGCCTTTTAACTAGGAATAGGCTCAATAGAGGGATTAGGGAAATAAGGGGGTAGATTGTTGGTCTCCGGTAAACTCACTCATAAGACGAAGCACAGCGCAAACGCTGATTGACGCTAATTTTCTATTACAATCAATTTCTTTGTCTCTTGTGTCATTAACCAGGGATTCTAGCTTATCAAATTTTATCACAATTGGTGCAGTCATTTCCATATGGAATCACATACAGTTGGTTCGACTAGAAAATGTTTTTTTAATGATATTTAAGGAGCAGACGGGTTACCTGCTGGAAAGCAACTGCCGTCGCCCATGGACACTCGTAACATCCAAAGGGTCGCAAGTACGTTTCCGGTCTTTATGAGCGAATTGAAATAGGGATAGGGGGATTTGGGAAGTTGGGCCACCGGTAAACTCACTCACTGAACGATGCCAGTTTTTTGTGATGTCGTGGTGACTCTCCCACAGCAATCAGAAAATGTCTCATTAGTACACGCCTCTACCAAGATTCGAACCTGCACCGTCACGAGTGCGAACCAAAGGTCTTACCCACCACTAGGCTACCACTGGGCTCAGCTCAGCTCAGTCTTTCCACTTTGACCAACTGTCAAAGTGGAAAGACTGAGCCCGCCCGTTTATTGCAGCGAAGGCGTAATCCCTTAGTCTCGAAATAAAAAGGCATAAATGCCACTTTTCCTTAAAAGACGCCTAAACCTACTTTCAAACGTTTTGTCTAAGCAGGAAAACCAAAAACCTTTCACTACAGCCAACGTGGTCACAAAATACCTGATCATATCCGGCATCAGTATATCTGTATTGACGACAAGTGGTTAAGGTTAGCGGTCAACGGTTATTGAAATGTAATGAAAGGACTTGAGTATATATAATCAGACTAATCTTATCTTAACCTAATATTATAAACACGAAAGTTTGTGAGTGTGTGTGTTTGTCAATTCTTCACGCTTAAACGGCTCGAGCGATTTTGATACAATTTATAATAGAGTTAGCTGACATCCTACATTAACACATAAGCTACATTTTGTCAGTCTGTCTCTCTGTTTTTTGTTTTTTTCCTATCAGTCTGTCTGTCTGTCTGTCTGTCTGTCTGTCTGTCTGGATAATATATTACAAGCCCTATAATTTGTACTACATATCACTCTAATTTAGTAAATGCGAAAGGTTCATTCCGATGTTTTTCCGTCAATCGCGCAAAAAGTACTGAACGAATTTTCATGTTTTTTGTCTTACCAGAACCGAAATGAACCGATTTAGCGAGTTATCTTGAAAAAATCTTGAATTTTTAATGAGGAAAGAACATAACGCGAAGCTAACCGAATCAACTTGTCATATCTAAATATATTAGATTGTCTCGACTATTAAAATTTCACAGTAGATTGTCTCGTTTATAGAACAGAAACAAGCATCATTAAAAACGGATGCGTTCGCCAAAATTACTTTCCAACTCCATTAGTACCTAAAAAGATCCTCAATGCTCATTTGTTTTAAAACAAAACATCCTTATATAGCAACAAAGTAACGTCAAACCCACACTAACTTCCCGAGAATGCAATAACGATGCAAAACATTGCCGAATTCGGCAAAATGTATACTGGGACCCGCCGCAGAAACCCGCGGAGTCATCGACCGATTCCGCGCACTCGTCGTCGCGGTGCACATCACTTGGGACATTTGACGGACAAGTTTTCTAAGTCAAAGTTAAAAAAATATAAATACAAATTATATTTTTTATTCTAAAAAGTGTTTAACCTATATGTATAATGACATATTAAAATATTTTCATTTAGTATTATGATGTACTAACAAACTATATTCTTGCCACACGCAAAGTGTTGATCGCGTTTTTATCTTTATGTATAAAATGTGTACATATTTGACAGGCTCCGTAGAACATACTTTAGACGGAGTTACACTTCCGCAGGTTTTATTATTCGTAGCATTGAATAATTAACAGATCACATTTAGCTCGGCAAAGTTCTTCAAAGTCCTGCTAAATCCTCACGTGTGGACGTCACGGAGATTCGTCTTAATCACTCACTGACAACATACGCTGACAGGATTTTAGTGACACGCTAGTTGCTGGCATGCCAGTTGATGGCGTGATTGTGTTTGCTTGTTATTGTAACGTTTTCTTACTATCAATTACTATTTTTCGTCTTAATGTACCAAACTAATTCCAAACACACCAAATTTATAAAAGAGAAATTCAACAGTTGCTTCAACATTAATTTAAATTGATTGTGAAATTCCTGTTTTGCAAGATAAGTAGCTTTTCGCAAGAAAAATGACAAAATGGTTTGCTCTAAGCAATATTGCTCAGTAAACATTTTAGCCCTGCTGGACGCAGAAATTAACTATAATCTATATTGCAATGAACAGTGTTACCTTAATTCCCATGGCGCAGACAGAAACAGCACAACACAGAAACCACACGTACCTGCAAATGAAAAGACAATATTATATGTTTGTAAAACATACTTACTAATATTAATTATTACTATCATTAATTTTATAAAATAACGGGAAAATCCTCAATACAGTTTTGAGACATCTTTTAGTTACAAATTCAATGAAAATTTTCTTTGACTTTCTAAAATTATTAAAGCTAATTATTTTCATTCCAGTTATGAATACTAATTATGGCTAATTAAAAACATACGCCAAAATTTTAAGTTGCATTTCTGCACTATGCGTTTCGCAGAAAAAATTTAGTTCTGATATTACAAATTTTAAAATGTTGTTGCTTTATACAGGTTGAAACAAAAAGTACTACTAGGTTTGTATACGTTTCTCGTAGGGAGTGTGACTTTTCACCGCAGCGCAAAAGTGATACTATAATTCAAGGTTTCGTATGGAGTAGCGCCCCTAGATACATAGATTTGGCCATATTTTTTTTTTAAGTTACTTCTTATTGCTGTAAATTCTTCTACTTGAATTATGACACATCCCCAGATATTACTTCTTCTTTTGTTACATGCTGTATAAAAATATTAATTCTAATTAAGTTAAAAAAAAACATTACGATTTTATTTATTTTAATTTAACGCAATTAATATATTAAGGCCAAAATGATTTGCCTGCTTACCTAGCCATGAAATAAAATAAAATTACTGTTTTTATACAAAATAGCTAATTTATTCATGGATTTATATTGCGTTTATAGTGTCATATTTTTTGTTATAGTGCTAGATAAGTAGTTATTATTAATTAATTAATTGTTGAAGTTAACTCATTGTAACACACATATGCAAAATAAATGATTTGATTTGAGTTACAACCACAGACATAGAGAATGGACAAAGTGTTTATATTTGTATTTGACGACCTCTGTGGCGCAGTGGTTGAGCGCTTTGGTAGCTCACGCCTGGGGTCGCGGGTCCGAATGCCGCTGACGGAACAAAAAGTTTTTCAATGTTCCCGGGTCATGAATGTGTAAATATGTGTATCATATAATAAACATCTAAAATATGTGTATAATATATAAATATTAAATACATTACCGTTGTCTGGTACCTGTAACACAAGTCCCTCGGGTACTTAGCACGGGGCCAGACTGACGTGGTGTTAGGCGTCCATAGATATTATATCTATAAAAAACTTTTAACGCTCGGGGAATATCGAAGCAGCGCGCCGGTGACTGCCGGTCGTATTCGCCAGCTTTGACTCATATAATCTAAACCTAAATTCTCAATCCATTTAATTACCATCATTTTATATACATATAGTATTTATATATTATAGCATATTATTTATTAATCATATATATTAAATTTTAATAGTTTTATTAATAATATTATTGTTAAGTATTCTGTGTGCACGCCTCATCTGCTGTATATAGTACAATCTCTTTTCGTGGGGCTGCTGGAAGAGATTTCTTGTAGAAATAAGCAGATCCTTAGTGTCGTCTTTCCGTGTCAATTGTTATATTGCTAATATTTCCTGTGCACAATAAATGATAAAATAAAAAATAAATAAATAATCCTAAAGAGAAAAATATACTGGCTTTTGCCCACGGCTTCGCTCGCAAAAAATATATCGCTTATGTGTTAATCCAGGATGTCAGCTAGCTCCATGCCAATTTAATCAAAATCGCTCCAGACGTTTACGCGTGAAGAAGTGACAAACATACATACACACTCACAAATTTTCACAATATAGTAGTCAGTAGGATTGTCTGAATAAAATGATGATCCCGTTTTTTAAGAGTTACTTATTACTTTTATAAAGCTATTATAAACACAATGCTCTTAATTTTGGGCTTTGTTATCCATACTTCGCGTAAAGTTTTTCAGAAAGTGGAAAACGATCCATTAAAATTCGCCGTAAGTCGACACAAGTAACAAGCGTCATACGTTCTAGAGAAAAAAAAAGCGATTAGAAAACTGTGTACAATTTAAATATTATCAGATTGTATTTGTGTGAAATTATTGTCAATGAAATAGAAGGGATTCTCAATCATCTTTGTTAAATACGACAAACTAATTTTTAAGCATGAATCGACTTTCCCTAAACTTATTCAATACAATTTGATATTTTAACCGAACCTGCGAGTAAGATAAACATAATTTTGTTACATATTTACTCCTAAGGCTATTTAGAAGCTAAATGAAAATTTGCCACTGGTTTCTAACCACTGTAAAGTACTATAGGATCTGTAATAAGGCTCTATAATAAGGCGGTTTGTATGCGACGTGACGGATGTATGTTACTAGTTAACATATTATGTGCTTAGCTGGTCAACTGTTACTGACAATCATCATTTATAAGTTCACTAGCCGCTGCCCGCGACTCCGTCCGCGTTTTTTATGATATTTAGGGGGCAAGCGAGTAGACGGGTTACCTGATAGAAAGCAACTGCCGTCGCCCATGGACACTCGTGACATCCGAAGAGTCGCAAATGCGTTGCCGGCATTTATGAGGGAATGGGAATAAGGATAGGTGGATTATGGAAGCTTGGCCATCGGTAAACTCACTCACTGAACGCCGTTTCACGCCAGCTCTCTGTGAGGCCGTGGTATCGTCGAGCCGGTCCATCGTGCCGAAGCATGGCTCTCCCACGGCAACGAGCATCCGTATTATGTACTTCAGATCGAAAAACTCTCATTGATACACGCCTCTACCGGGCTTCGAACCTGCACCCACTCGAGTGCGAACCAATGGTCTTACCCATTAGGCTACGGATGCTTTAAAATGTTGTAACAAAGATGATGAATTATTATTTACTCTTGAATTTTTCCAGAATTTCTTTGCTACAAACCTTACAGAGCCCGTGACTTTTCCATGCAAACGAATGCAAAACCGTGGAAATCGATTCGTTTGTTCTGGAGTTATATGATCAGGAAGGAAAACCCGACTTATTTTTATATAATGGATCACACTCTATGACGCATTACATTCTGATTAATAGAGTTTTATAGTGCACATGTGTGTGCTCAGCCCAATCAGCAAATGTAAGTGCTCTTGACTTCACTTTGAGTTCTATAAAAGTTCTAAAAACACTCGAATGAAAGCGCATTAAACTTAACGCAATAAAGGCGAAAATATAAGTACAGACCAAAGTTCTAAATTGGGCTGAATAAGCTGACAGAAGATGATGTTCGATTTGAGGGCTGGAAAACACTTTTAGAGCAACCGAAATGCGTATGTAAAGTTTAATAACGAAGTAGTTAGCTATTAAACGGAATAAAAGTAGGGAGGGGATCCTCTATACCTCCCTCCCGGATCTGCTCTTGGTCTTGTTTCATATTATGATATATGTAAAGAACAAGCTAAATGTCAAAAAACAACTTGGATGCAGTAACCGTTGCACAACGCTATGCAATATTAGAATTTGGCGGCGCCGTTTTGTTTTTTTTGGAATATTTTCTACTCTCTACTATATACACTCTCACAGTAAATACGAATCTAATAACACCTCTCAACGCAAAATCCATAAAACCGTTTAGGCTGCAGAACGTACGAAACAATTATACATACAAACATACATACCCTCGAAATACATAACATTCCTTCTGGCGCAGTCGAGTAAAAGAGTTCATTTATAACTCAATGTTAACCTTTTGCATGCTGACACAAAAATGCTTAACGGCGTCTATCTAAGCAGTAACAAATTATATCCACTTATGATAGTCCAGGAGGTCGTCCGCTTATAGTCCGGGATCCGTGACGTCACCGTCTGCCGGACGTCCGGAGGGCTTCGACACGCCCTGGACCACTCTGAATACTGATTAGGTTTTTAGGTCCATTGTCATGTCTTGACAGTTGAATAAGTTGTGTTGCTAAGTGGGTTTGGGGACACTATTTCTCTATATATATGGCCGCTGGCCCATGCGTAGGCATCAATTAAAACTTGAAAAAAGGCTTTAAATAATATTCCCTATTAATCCCAAAACAACAATTTTTCCCATCAACGCTACGTTTCTTTTCTGATTAACTAAAAGCTTAGAATGATTTTTATTTTTTCATTACTAGCGAGAACTTTTTCCCTAAGCTTCTAGTTATTTATAGGTATTAATAGGGACTAATTATGCATGATTTTTAATTCTTTGTTTGAATAAATCTATCGTTATTGAAAAACCATGTAATCCAATTAGTTTGTTATGTTTATGAAATGACAAAGCCTTTAAAGTAGTCAGAAACAGAGATACGATATTGATTGTGACGTCAAAGTCTATAAGCTGCATACAAAGTTCATACGAAATTACGTTTTGAGAGAAATAGATGAGTAGAAAACTTAAACTAATCGGTGCCTTGCTGCCTCAAGCTCGTAATTTAAAAATGGCTACATTTCAGGAGACAAGAAAAACTGATTTTTTTTTGTAAGTAATTGCACAAAACTGGATATGAGGTTATTTGATAAGTAAATTGTTACCTATAAAATAACCTCGTATCTAGTTTTGTACAATTTCTATAAAAAAATTATAATCAGTTTTTTTTTTGTCCAATAAAATGTAGCCATTTTAAGATACGATGTTGGGCAGTAAGGCATCGCTAATATCTTGCTCATTTCTCAACAGAAATCTGAGATTTTTTTTTTCTTTATATATCTTTTAGCCCACTATCATAATAATTTGAATTCAATAAACTTTGTTTTACACGCATCTTACCTATATGTACGCGTTATTGCTTGTCCATACAATTCACAAAAAAATGCTTTCAGCGCTGCTTCTATACAAGGAACGCATACTTAAACATTTAAATCAAATCAAATAACTTTACTGTCTCTCATAAATACAAATTTAGATAGGGGCAAAACAATTAATGTAAAATTACTAAATACATGGCAGTCAAAATATATAACCGTCTACCCAAAGAAATAAAAAATGAAACTAAAATAAATATATTTACAAGAAAACTAAAAACTTACCAAATAAAAAAGTGTTTTTACTCTCTGGAAGAATTTTTCCCCAAAGAAAATTATAAGCTACATG
>JAOTAV010007436.1:3115-29088 GCA_026546445.1 Cyclargus thomasi | reverse complement strand
CGGCCCATTAGCTCAGTTGGTTAGAGCGTCGTGCTAATAACGCGAAGGTCGCGGGTTCGATCCCCTCATGGGCCACTTTAATTTTTTAAACTTTTTTACAGAGCCACCTTCGGAGAAGTGTCATTACCAACCAATAACAACACTCGACAGGAATTTAAAACAATTTATGAGACCCGTAGTGGTGCAAACCATTTCGCCTGTTATGCTGGAAAATTTTAGAGGTAAGATAATATTATATTCATACTCTACATCCACACTTATTATTTGTTGCTGGTCTTCCTATCAAAATTCAGAATATAAGCATATAATAAAAATTTCATAATTTTAATTTTACAGGTATTTTGGAATGTCACTACGATCATTTACCGAGGCGACAACACGATTTTGAGGTACCGCTACGCAGCTCGATAACGCCATCTACAAATTACTCGGATGAACTACGGCCGCTTTCTGTGGCTGACACTATCGAGGCTTTAAAATGTGAAGCGAAATCCGATGTTATTGACAGTACCACATCGGAGCCACTGTACGCAGAGATACCTTGTTGGCGACCACCTTCCGAACATGCAATTGAGGTCAACTTGAATGGAGAAGCTGTAACGGAGTTATGACAAGCTAACTGCCATAATGTTTCTACTTCCAGTACACAGATGGCGCTATTTTAAGTGTAGTTTGGTAGTAAGTAGTTTTACGTTAAATAAAATTAAGTTTAATGTATTGAATGTCATTATTATACCAAAGATGTAATGATTGTGTGAATTCGTGTTGTATTAAGAATTTAATTGTAATGCAGAAATAAAGCATTTATAAAAAGAATTTGGTTTCCTATATAGAATGTGGTAGAGCTAAGTCCTGGTCCTTCAATAATATCCGCTGGAGGCTATTGAGTGTAAATCATGCCAGTTGATCTTATATTTATTGCTTAACCTTGTAGTACATTTTAGTTTGAATAGTTTTATTTAAATCGACATCTATCAAGTACTTTTCTTGTATATAAGTGGATAAAGAACCAAAACTGCATATTGAAATAATTTAATTTGCTGGACTTGTTACATAATATTTTATCGTTCAAGTATTATCCAAATGCAGTTTAAATGGTCGGAAATTTATAGATAATATGCCCACGCATTGACCTCTGCCTTATCTGTTTCCTTGGAACTAGCGAATTTGTAAACACTATTCATACAGCATAACCTATCAAATATTCATTTTATAATTTAGAACTGAAAGTTATTACGACGATGTTTTAATAACTAAATTATTATTTAAAGGTATTAGAGTAGAATATTAATGAAATCACGGATTTCGAACTCAAGCTTAATATTAATTATGAATGCGAGAGTGTGTCTGTCTGTTACCTCTTCACGCCCGAACCGCTGAACAGAGTTTGGTGAAATTTGATAGAGATACTTAGAGTCGCGGGGAAGAAGTACGGGAAGAAGAGCATAATTTTGGTCTCGGAAAAATGTACGGCTCCCGAGCGATTAACAAATTTCGCCGCAGTAGAGTTGCGGTCGTCATCTTGTACTTTAACTTTGTGTTTTTAAATAATTCACAAATCACAACAAGTTAATAAATAACATTTCCTCCAATACCACCACACCTAATCTCAATTCGAAGAATTGTGATCATAACAGATACCTACTTTATATTGATTCCATAAATCTTTGTTTACTTGACGTGTCAGGGTTCTTTCGTCTAATTCAATAAACCATTCTGCCTTTCATTCGCAAAGTACGATTAATCAAAAAATGTAGGTATGCAGTAATACTTTTTCTGGTATAAAATGTACTTAAACTTTTAAATAAAGATATATTATTTTTCTCTAGTCAAAAATAGTTCATTGCTGTTACTTCCAAGTTAAGGTTTTATATGTGTGAGTGGAAACAGCGAGTATACAAGTGGATATTTCTTATTTATTGCCATATCACAAAGTTACGGCAACGGCAAACTTTCGCGAGAATTTAAATAGCTTCTTCAAGTTTGTAATTTTATTTTATGACTTTAATAAAAAAGAAGTTGCGTTCGACTTTAAGAATTTAGTACAATACCACAATACGTTACAGTCTGTTTTGTTTTTCAAAAGAAAAGTAGCTTCGTAGCAGTGGTGTAGCGAGACTCATTAATAGAAATTAAACCTCATCAAACTTGTTTACTCTTTTAGCCCGGAGGCCCTATAATGATAATTATAATTAATACGGATGACATTAATTTTAATTATATGGCTTGTCTAGTTTTTCTGGCAATTTTTGGCAGCGCTATTTAAACAGTATCCACGGGACCATTTAAATATGTCGTGTATGAAGTGACTGGGCGGTGTGTAATCAGTATTATTTTGAATACAGCCAGAACAAGTTGACATCAGTGAGTCAGTAAGTACATCATCACACATAAATAAGCGACCTTGTACTTAGTTATAAGATCCGCGCTAGTAAATGTCTTATGTTAGAGAACATAGGTAGTGCTTTTAGTAAGTTACTCCTTATTAAGATATAAGTAATATTCATTATTTTTTCTCGTTTAAAATTACTATATTAAAACAATTTATTTAAAAGTTCTTGCATGAGTGAAAAAGCTAATACTTTTTATGGATTAAAAATACAAACTTAGGGTGAAAAAATGTGTACTAGGAATAACAATTAGTGGAATTGATTATCAGCCAACCCCTTACGTAAAAATGTGATAATATTATTTGATACTTCCAATTAAAATACTTTAAAGTGTGCGGTTGAACTGGCAGCTTTTGATGAAAATACAGTTTTTTTTTTCAGTAAAAATGTATTTATTACTGTGTGCCCTGCTGATGGCACCGGCTCTGGTTGAGCCACAGTACATAAAGAACGGCGTCAAAGGGGGCTACGGGGGCGCCTACGTCTACAACCCGGGGGCGAAGCTACCCGAGTATGTATTTCATTTTATTTGTTACATTTTTTTTGTATTTGGTCCGACTGCGTATCATTTAGTGTGAACAAGCTTTTCCCTGTGGCTTCGCTAGCGTGGAATTTGTAAAAATGCTAATATTTTGGGAAGGTTATGGTTTTCTAGAATAAAGTTCCGATCCTAATCCATTTTAGTCACATAGTTACCAAATTAATTGCGCAAAGTGACAACTATTCACGTTCAAGAGTCAGTTTACCGGTGGCCCAACTCCCCTAATCCCTCTATCCCTATTCCTATTCACTTATAAAGGCCGGCAACGCACTTTCGACTCTTCGGATGTTACGAGTGTCCATAGGCGACGGCAGTTGCTTTCGATCATGTAACCCGTCTATTCTTTTGCGCCTTTGCCCCTAAATATTAAAAAAAATAGAGGTATAAAATTTATATTCCCAATAAAGATCCGTCTTTTACGTTAATTATCACGCAATTTACCACGTCCATAATGCTTAGTTCAAGAGTGATAAGTATGATAAATATGCCAGTGCAGATCGTTGAAGGTTAATAAAGTTTGAAATAATAGTATACATAATACAACTATTATTGTAAACATTTTAATATAATAACTGTTACATTTAATCTTTGTCGTTGAATCGATATGCGTCTGAATATCTAAATTTCCCTGATTAATTAAATTACAAGCATTTACACGCGGCTCTGTCCGCTTTAAAGTTTTATGTTCCTCTTGAAACCATCGAAATATAAAATATTATATCCCATATTTTAAATTAGATTTCTCTATCTCTATAACGAGTCTTTTGAGATGTTTGGGCTTGATTTACGCACAAACATTCAAACAATCAAACATTTACATTTATATTATGTAATAAAACAGAATGAAATGTGATTTTTCTTGTATTTTTTGCAGTTTCTATAGTAATTCAAGTAGTCAGTATGGGAGTTCGGGGTACGGTATGCGCAACGACACGAGCGGCTCTTACAACCAGACCGCTATCAACTACGAAGTCGGCGTCTGCTATATAGAAGTTCCGTGAGTTTATTATGGCAATACTTTTAATAAATGAAGACATAAGTGAGTAACTAACATTTTACAAACTGCAAGATTTTTGCAAAAATGGACGCTTTTGGACCGACTGGAAAAATGAAAATGATGAGGATTTGATTAAATAGCTGAATTACAGATTTATCAAAATTTTAAGGGGGAAAATGGGCGTTTACTTCAATATTGTAAAATGTTAGTTATCCGCCTCATCCTCTTACGTCTTCAAGTATGTTTTACATGTAGTCAGTAGTCACAATTGATCCTTGAAAATGGTAAGAAAATGTACATATGTTAAATCTCTTACTTCTAGAAGTGCGACCGTTAAGCATTTACGGATATTGTGACAAAAAAAATAAAATTTGTACCTATAATAATATATAAATAATAAGAAACGATTCTTTAAATTTTATTAAAAAAAAAATTGAAGACAAAAGTGGAAAAAAGACGACCTTTGTGGCGCAGTGGTTGAGCACCTTGGTAGACCAACCTCACGCCGGGGGTCGCGGGTTCGAATCCCGCCGACGGAACAAACAATTTTTAAAGTTGCTGGGTCGTGGATGTGTATTAAATATGTATGTGTTATATAAATAAAATCTTAAATTTGAGTATAGTTTAAAAGTATTAAATATATTTTCATTGTCTGGTACCACCGTAACACAAGTCCTTCGGGTACTACGGGGCCAGACTGACGTGGTGTGAAGCGTCCATAGATATAATTTTATTATTATTATTAAAAAGCGGATAACAAACATTTTACAACCTTAGAGTAATACTCAATTTTTTAACATTAAATTTTGAAAAAACTAGTAACTTACCTATTTCATTATTTAGCTAGTACAGCTATACATCAAATCCACATTACTTTAATTGCATATCATTTTGTGAGTCCAAAAGCGTCTACTAACACAAAAATCCGGCAGTTTTAAAAATGTTAGTTATCTGCTTCTTACACGTCTGTCTTCAATTATTACTAGAGATCACCCTGTGGTCGAAATTCGACGATAAATTTTTGAATCCATCGTGTAGAGGAGCTGTATAAAAATATAATATATTCTCAATTCCATAGTTGGTTTTTATATCGCACAATTAATCCTACATTACGCATATTATCGAAATCACGCCTGACGTCAAAGTCAACGTTGAAATATTATGTACAGCTTTTGTGACTTTGCCATGTCATGACACGATTTTGACATGCGCTACGAAGGATTTGCGCGATAGAAAATTGAAACGAATACAACTTTCAAGCTTAGGCTTTGTCATGAAGGTCTCGTTACCAGGCCATTAAACTTTATAAAAAAATCACAGACTTCAACCATAAACAAAGTATTTCGTGAATAATTATCGTGTCACATTAATATTTTGATATTAACATAAATTTCATGCTTTTACATCTACGCGTCGTTCGTAGAAAGGGGTACAAAGTTTTCCGCTCGCGTATTAATATATAGACTATGATATTAGTAGGGAAGCCCAAGAGGGAAATTTTCGATTTACTCGAGCCCATCAGATTAAGCTAGTGTAGGCTTTCCACATGTTTCTGATTGTCATTGAATAAAAAATCAGATTACTTAGTCAGATCAGTTCTTAAAATGCTATTTATTTTGCCAGCATGACTCAAATAAGTTCCGATTTTTTTTCATATTAAAAAAAAATAAAAAAATTACGTTTTTCGCCTTGAAATCGTTGTAGCTTCTTATCCCACGGCTAAAATAAAAAATACCCCTATTATTATTCCTTCTCTATTTTACCCAATTTACAAAATGTATAAGGTCTCCGCGACGCTCGAGATACTCCAAAAATAGCACTCTCACGACCTCCCCCCCCCCCCTCCGAACGACAAACTTATCTATGTTATAATGATACATATTTAAATCGCTGAAGTCAAGTGTTTTGATGTTATACATTGTTCTCCTTTTTTCACTTTATGTAAGTTTTTTTTACCTCCAATTTAAAAAAGGATTTAAGTGAAATACCAATCTAAAACGTGTTTTTCCAATGCCATGCCACAAACCTTGATCTTCAATAAGACAATAACGAATATTATGACTCAAGTTTGAAGGTGCAAGGTAGCACACCTATATTCTAGGTTAACAAACATGACGTAGTTACATATCGGAATAATATGATTTTCATTCCTCTTTAATTCGACAGAACAGCGTCATTGGCTAAAAATCCTGCTCACGTACCTGCTGGCAATGGCGTAAGTTAATTATTTCTTACTTATCTTCTTATCCTTAACAGGTAACAGGTAATTAATTAACACTTGGGACTGTAAGACTTAGGGCCTTTTTTACCGCTTATAGATAGTCTATTCACAACTTTATTTGACAGATGTTGTACGGAGAGTCAAAAAAGTTGTGCATAGCCTAACAGAAACTTTATCAGTAAACGTTGAAACAGACCCTTAGTGTGACTAAGTAATACAAACCGGCTAAGTGCGAGTTGGACTCGCGCACGAAGGGTTCCGTACCAGTATAGAGGTAAAAATTAGGAAAACATATTTCTGAGAGTTTTAAATTTATAAAAAAGTTATAAAATAAAAACAAACAAACCCGACTGCTTAGGATAAGAAAAAAATTACCACGTTCGCGGCTGCCATTTTAAAAATTTATATAGCCTATGTCACTACTACAATTTAGTCAAATCAAACGACACCTCACATGTCAAAATCCATCCAGCCATACATAAATATATACATGCATACGCTCGAAAAACATTACCCTTCTTCTGGCGCAATCGAGTAAAAAGGAAGCGATGGGATGCCCCAGCTAGCTAAATAGTGTCGAATTTATCAATCTACTATCCTGGAAGGAAATAACAAAAAACCATAAATAGCTATTATCCTTCTTCAGTTACAGCCTGGAAACAGATAAACGGACAGACATCGACGTTCTAGTGATAGGAACCCGTTTTTACTCTTGAGTACACAACCCTAAAAACATGTTGTTTTTTTTTACCAGACTGCGCCAGACGGAGGGTAATGTTTTTTGGGATTGTAATTGTTATAGAAATAAATACAGTCCACTTAAAAAATTTTGTCTTTCAAAGAACCATTTGAAACCATAATATGTACGAGGTAAATATTTTTTAGACATCAATGAATCGTTACGGAAGGAGTCAACTATTTATAGGGATCCAGCGGACCTACAACGTAATATACCTAGTCTAACTATATTAGCTGTATGCTAGTTATGGAATTCTGAGTCATAAAAACTTATGTCTACTATTTCCACTCTCTAATTCGATTTCTCCGACGGTACATCAATACGGTGATAAATCTTAATATCATCTTTGAATAATGCAGTACAAGGGAAACAAGTATGGAGTAGGTAAAAATGTAAGACATTGTTAGCTTTCTTTCCAAAATAATTTGCCTCCGAAACATTAAATGCACCTTTGAATTTACAGTCTAGGCCAGACCTAAGCCGCGTGCGCTCCTGCTGCAAGGGGTACATAAGAAACATCCACAATTACCAGATCTGTGACCCGGTCTGCACAGATGAGTGCGTAAACGCGCTCTGCACAGCTCCCGAGACCTGCACCTGCTTCCCTGACCATGTGAAAAACCTCGCCGGTTTCTGTATCCCCACCTGCCCCATTGGCTGCCAGAATGGATACTGCAGCGGGGGAGAGTGCCTGTGCAAGGAGGGCTACAAGTATGACGTCAACGGAAAGTTCTGCGTACCCAACTGCAGGGAGAACTGCGGTGGTTATGGTAAGTTGAATCGTTTCTGTCTAACGCCGTTTGTCCATCGCACGCCGACACCTTCAACGAAATCATTTCAGCCCGATGAACTGCAACTGTCTGAAATAGGCGTCAGGTTTCATTTTGCTTTATGCCATTACTAATCGGCGACGACATGGACACTAGAGCAATGTCGCTAGAAAATGAAACCTATAGCTTAGCTCATAAAGTTGCATTTTTTCGATCCAAAATAATCTCGTTGACGGTGACAGTGTGCGGTGGACAATTTTCGGAAATTTTATACATACATTAAAATGTCAGAAAAGGCTGGTTAATTTTTACTAAAATCAACTTATTTTTATCCACAGTTTAAAATTAACTAATAGTTCTATAAAATGTTACAGCTAACTGACATTTTGCCAAAGAAACGTTAAAATCTTAAATGATTTTTTTTTCTAGGTAACTGCACAGCACCCAATGTCTGCTTATGCAGAGAGGGCTACCAGCCATCTCCAGAAGGAGGTTGCAGGCCAGCTTCTCAAGGACATAGCCCCAATATTATATCTCCACCATACAACCCCTCACATCACCAGAACCCATTGGGTCCAGGCAGTCAAATAGTTACGCCTAATCCTATGCACACTTATCCAAGCTCTCCAAAATATCCTGGGCAGTATAGTCCTTCGAGTCCCGGACAACCTGGGTACAGGAATCCAGGCCAGCATGACTCAAATAACCCGGGTCAACGATACCCGGGCTATCCTTACCCTGACCAATCTAACACTAATTCTCTTTATCCAAATTTGCCTTCTTCGCCTTACAATAACAGCTATCCATTGAGTAATGGCACCTATCCACAGGGCACCAATAACTCATCTAACCCGTACTCAAACCGCCCCTATTACCCAGGGGGACAAAACCCGTATCAACCCAGCCAGCCTGGTTCGAATTACCCTTACTATCCAAGTCAACCTGGCTCAAATAATCCCTACCCAGGACAATCGAACTACCCGGCTTATCCGAGCCAACCGAGTCAAGTGAACGGCTCGTATCCTGGTCAGCCATGGTCCAGCTATCCTTCCTATCCGGGCTCGCAAGGATCGACGTACAGTCGTGGCCAGGAAAGTTATTCTGGTCAGCAAGAAACTAACCAATCAGGTTATCACAAACAATCTGGATATCAAGGCCAATCCGAGTACCAAGGGCAATACGACTACGATCGTTCGGACTACCGGGGGCAAACCAGTCAGGACCATATCAGCCAGGGTCACACCAGTCAGGGACAGCATGGGTACCATAGCCAGTCCGGTTTCCATGAACAATCCGGATACAACAGCACTCAAATCGGTTATCAAGAGCAATCGGGCAACTATTCTCAGTCGAGTTACAACCTCCACAAGGAAGCAGAGCGGGGTGACGTAGAACCGTACCTCCCTGGTAGTCAGATGTACGGAGAGACCCAACAAACATCTCAACTAGGCGATATCTACCAGTGCTCGGAGGACTGCATCAATGGTGTTTGCATCAACGGCAACAAATGTCAGTGCAATCCGGGCTATGTCCAGGATAGAAGTGATCCTACTGAAAGAAAGTAAGTTCTTATTATCCATCTTTTAATATATTAATTCAAAATTATCTTTCCCTTTTCAAGTCTTTCTATTTGTTAGAGGTTTGCAGGAAGTTAGCATCTTAAGTTTTATAAGGAAAAGGTATAATACTCTCTATTGAGCTGAGAACGCGCTATACAACAACCCTCACCTAACTGGTTAATTCATGAAAGCTATCATATAAGGTTTCTTAGCCAAAATCTATACATATAATAAAACAGTAAAATTGAGGTGTGAAAAAACAAATAATTAAGGTGGGGCAACAGGTGGGGCTTTAAGCAACAGTAAATAAAAAAACATATGGACAAAAAATTTGTCTGTTTGTTTATCTGTTTGTCGGTTTGTACGCGCTAATCTCAGGAACTACTGGACGGATTCGAATAAATCTTTTTTTGTTTAATAGCTTAAAAGTCTGGGCAACATATAAATACTTTTTATTCCAGGAAAATGTACGGTTTCCGCGTGATATACAATTTTTTGCACAATGAAGTTGCGGGCACCAACTAGTTGTAAATATTAGAGGTCGCCCTGTGGTCGAGGTTCGACGATTAATGTTTAAATACATCATGTAGAGAAGTTATAAAAAATTAAATCTATTCTCAATTCAATCACAGACTTCAATTTGGCATTTAAAGTTCTCGTTACCAGTTCATTAAATTTTATTTAAAAAAATAGACTTCAACCAAAAAACAAAAGAGTACTTCGTGTATGATTATCAAAATATTTTAGTGTAGTGTAGCGTTTTATTTATTAAAAATATGCAAGACTAAAACACATTTTAAAATAATGTTGGTATTCCACGCTCCACCTCCATATCAACTTTAACTGGGAGAAATTTCATGCTTTTACATCTACGCGTCCTTCCAAAAAAAAGGTACAAAGTTTACCGCTCGCGTATTGATATATAGATGTACTTTACGTCGGTGGATATTTTACATATTTTAATAATGTAGGCCCCTTTTATGTCTGCAGCCACAATAAAAATATAATGGACATAAGAATTCGCTGAATTCGCTGCTTTAGGCTAGGACGCCGCCACCCATAGGCCATGGCTTACAACGGCTATCTGTAAATCCAAGCCTGCCTTACAGACTAACATAAAATAAATAAATAAATTAAGCCTTTATTACCGATTTTTGTACATGTTTTGTTAAAGTAACATTTAATTTTATAAGATGTAACATAGTTAATTTTATAAGATGTCGCGGCGGTCGGTGTGTCTTACGACATAGGCCTCCTCCAGCGCCTTCTACAGCTTTCTATCGGATGCTATTCTTTGCCAAAGCGGACCCAGTGTAAACTTTAAGATTAACATATATATTATTTATATTTTACAGGTGTATCCCATACTGTGCTGGTGGTTGTACCAACGGGGTATGCTCAGCGCCTAACTTCTGCATCTGCAACGTCGGCTACTACAAGGACCGTAGTGTGAAGGGCCGCTCTTCAGCCTGCGTTAAGAGAATAAGGCGCTCCGTTGACTCTAGATCTCTAGCCGATCTACTCATTTTCGACATACCAGACGATGAATAGAATATAGGATATTGTTAATTATAAAATACTCTTTATTATTGAAAATGTCTTTTATTTTTATGAAATAGAAAAAGGAGTATTCAGTTAATCATGTGTTGTTTTCTCCGATTGATTATAGTGCTATGTTAATCTAGGAATGCATTTTCCACCAAACACCTAGACAATTAGTAAGAAGACTGCTAGCGCCAGCTTAAAATGATTCTACTAAATAGTTCACTCCTAAACTTGACGAGCCGAAATCATAGGCTTAGACGGAATCACGCGATTTATTTAGTTATGCTTTAATTTGACGACCTCTGTGGCGCAATGGTTGAGCGCTTTGGTAGCTCACGCCGGGAGTTGCGGGTTCGCCCGACGACGGAACACAACGTTTTTCAATGTTCCTGGGTCATGGATGTGTATAAATATGTGTATCATATAATAAAAATCCTAAATATGTCTATAGCATAAAAGTAATAATATATTTCCGTTGTCTGGTAATCTGTAACACAAGTCCTTTGGGTATTTAGCACGGGGCCAGATTGACGTGGTAAGAAGCGTCCATAGATATTATTATTTTTATTATTATTATAATTGCTTCCTAAGCACAGTTTTGTCTGGTATTCATGTAAAGTATGAACAGATGGTAAGCTTCCGAAGCCGAAGATACCAGGGGTAGGCTACAAGGAATTAAAACTTCAGTTCTGACTAGTAGCACCTGTTTAGGTAATTAAATTTTAATAACTGAAAGTACTGTGATACTGGCTTGTTTCGCACTAGTTTAAAAATATGAATTTTTTAAAGTTTTAAAATTGATAATTTTAAACTAGTGCTAATTAATAATGTAAAAACCTTATTAATTACACCGTCGCTTTATTTTTCACTAAATCTGAATATTGTACTGTTTCGTTAGACGTTATTTCTATTGTGTCATCTCCCTGGTCATCTGAAAAATGTAAATAAATCTATTTAGTTTGAAAATGAATTAAGGGGTATGATATTTTATTAATACATCGATACAAATAAATAAAATACGAGTAGACGTTTGTAATATTAAAGATAGTTTGTAATATTAAAAAAAACCTGTTTTTTATTATATGCCTTTTTTATGTTTTTTGTTAGTACGTATGTCAGTTTGTTCAGCTATTTTCGGCAATGGCTGGACGGAACATTGTCTGGCAGGTATTTGATGTAGTAATTAGTAACTTAGGCTACTTTTCAACCAACTTCTAAAAGTATGGGATAGAAAATATTAGTGCTAAGTCACTAACTAGTACTAAATAAGACTGTGAAAATAAAATTTTAGTGCCTGTTGTGTACTATCAGGGAAGTTGATTCATGGCCAAATCTGGACCCTATACTTTGGTCGCATTATGTGCGACATAATGTCGACAGATTACTACTTACATGAAATTGACATATTCCGACAAAACAACGTAGGTCTTTTAACATCCGAGGAATCAATATCTTCGATGGTACATAATAGGGTTTTTAAAATGTTACTATACCTTTAACATAATAGTCTCCTTTGTCGAAGTAGTCATTGATTGTTTGTCTTTTCACTACAAGTACTATAATTATAACCATTATAGTTACAAGTACAACAGACACGACGATGTACACCCAATGAGGAAAACTGTAAAGTAGGTTTCAGGATTAGAATTTAAGTTTAGTTACTTTAACGACACCAAATGATGTTTTATTGGCGATGAAAAGTGTACCTACATTAGATCAGAACTTAGATATTCAAAATTTTACCCTTAAAGGACAAACTTATTGAAGAAGAAAGCTAGCATTAAGTAATATTTTAAATATTATTATTATTATTTCATCGTGATTCGTAAAACAGGTAGCCTTAAAATAAGTGAAAGATAATAATAAACAAGTAAAATTTCAGTTTAGCAGCAAGTACTTGAGCAACGTAATTGATTTTGGGGCATTTTAAACAAAAAATTTACTTCAACTTACCTTTTGTTCTCTGAAACTGTTATGCTAGCCACATCAGTGAAGTTATTTATATAGCTCTCCGTGCTGTTGTCATCCGGATTGCCGGTAGCAACATCATCACCGAATGTCACGTCAATATCGTATGTTGATAAAATATCTTCAGTATAGTCAGTCGCATCAGTCGTAGTATAGCCTTCAATACATATCGTGCGATCACACATCGTGGTGTCATCTAAACAGTTGTCATAACAATCACAAGGTGCTCCATCAACAGTTACGCTCACTGCTACAGATGGTGGATCACAAAAGCATTGATCAGGAGCCACACATTTTCCATCACAGTTACGACATTTTGGCACACATACATCGTATGCCTGAAAAGAACTATCGGTGTTTATACCGAGATTTTCGTAGCCCGGATAGCATTGACATACATCAGGTGCGATACAAGTGCCGTTCCCACATGCGGGACTGCAAACCGGTATACACTCTATACTATTTGTGGACCATCCTTCATCACATTTACAAATTTCCGGTGCTACACAAGAACCATGAGGACAGCCCGAAGAGCAATACGGTACACACAAACCGTCCTTAGATTTATTATAATGTGGATGACATACACATTCGTTTGGGCTTACACAAGTACCATGCTCGCAACCATCTTCGCATACTGGTTTACAAATACCATCCGGTTCGGTCTTGAACCAGCCGTTATCGCAGGTGCAATTTTCTGGACCAACACAGGAACCGTGAGGGCATCCTGATGTACAGAACGGTACGCAAGTTCCATTTTCGGATGTGATATAGTGTTCAAAGCACTCACAGGTGTTCGGAGAGACACATGTTCCGTGACCGCAGTCTTGGGTGCATATCGGTTCGCAAAGACCATCCGGCTCCTTTTTGTGCCATCCCTCGTCACACACACAATTCTCCGGACTAACGCAAGTGCCGTGTGGACAATCATTGGAACAGTATGGATAGCACGTTTCTGTGCCGTTATTTCTGTATCCAGGCAGGCACTCGCATCTGTCAGGAGCGATGCATATTCCGTAAGTGCAAGGATTGGTACATATTGGAACGCATGTTTCCATCACAGCATGATAGCCGAAATTACACATACATTTTTCAGGCTCTACGCAAGTGCCATGTTCGCATTCTTTTGTGCAGATTGGAAGACATTTACGATTGGATTCTGGGCTAGGAGCGTATCCCTCGTTACATGCACATACACCTGGTTGGGAGCAGTAACCGTTTTCACAGCTCGGAATACATACTGGATCACACTGCAAACTGTAAGGATGAAATAGTAAAGTCTACTGCTGAACATTTTTTCTTTGTCTTAGTGAATATAATCATATACTATTACCATGCCTCATTAATTATACAATTGTATTCAATTCATTCAACTAAATGGAATTTCGCATTGTAGTTCTGTACATAACTAAACTTTTACTAGCTGTACTGTTTTTATCTACTCCTCGGGTTTCTTCCTATTTCCTATTAGTATAATATTATCTTATTTCCTATCAGTTATATAGATAATTATTATTTTACCTATTATATACTACATAATTATTCAGTGCATAATTTAAGGTACAATCAGAGAAACTGAAACAGTGCCACATTGCGGATCTAAGTCAATTGGTCGCCTTATGTCAAACCCAGCCGACAGATCACGACATCCATGGAATTAACATATTCTGACAAAATGACGTAGGTCCCTCAACTCTTTCAATTTCTCCCATAGTTCTTACCTTAAGCTCGTTGAGTCATACAGAGCAGTCCTGTAACCATCACAGCAGAACTTTTCAATTTGTACTACAGTTTTCTGAAATGATAATAATAGTCTAGTATGAAGAATTGCATAATTCCTTAAATCTAAACTGGCGTATGAAAGCAGAAAATTATTGTTGAAAAAAGTATTGTGGTAACTAAATTGATCTACTATTCCGTGTCAGAATTAATTTCCGACCACAGCGATTTCTGTGACACCAGGATATGTAGCTATTTTTTCAATATATAAACATTTTTATTAATAAAATTTTTGTCTTTGTCTTTTAACCCAACATCCTTTGTTTCTCTTTTTTATTTTGTTTTGTACCAACGATACGAACTTTATTTCGAAATCTATAAGGTCTCACCTCCACCATCGTCGCGTGCTGCACAAGGCTTTTCTTGGTCTTGATACACGGTCTCCGGAAGCACCATTGACTGCGGTAGGTCGTTATCATGTATCGCATTTGTGTCTCAGGTACGAGCTTTGTGAATCTGTTGAGAATAAATATGATTTTATCTATATCATTAACCATTTTAGACTATGATTTAAAATCACTAACAAGTGTACAATGGAAGACTATCTGCATTACATTGTAAGTTTTTTTTTATTTGGCTGCAATTTTGTGGTAAACATAGATGTTTACTTACTTTTATTATAGCCTGTGTAGGGTCTAAGCTAGAGCTTAGATAGTATACAGGGTGTAACAAAAGTTATTTAGGATACTTTGGTGTGTGTACATATGTATCACTTATATAAACTGCGAAACGAAAAAGTAGCAGCGAGGAAATTGATTTTTGTTTTTGTGATTTGTATGGGTAAACGGATGTCGCTGGGTTGCTCGACCGTAAAAAAACATTTTTTTTTGTTTTCAGCGCAGCTTTTTTCACGGGTAAAAAATAACACGGGTTTTCCTTCCTGATGAAATAACTCTAGAAAGCACGAACCGACTGATAGCAAAATAACTTATAACAAAGAAAATTCAGGAACATTTTCGCAAAAAGCAGGACAATAATAATTCTCAAAACACTTATTTCTGTTGCTGTATAGCAGTGTTACAATAACCGGTCAGGATAACATAAAGAAAAATTTCACTTACACTGCTCTTTTTGTACATATCTGACTAAAAATTTCGCTTACACCGCACACTAAAAACACAAAGAGTAAACAAACTTTCATTTTTTACTAACTTATACTCTTTATCTGGCAGTAACAATATTGGCACTGCTATTACCATGATTCAACACAGATTCATAACTACCACAAGTTATATAGCTCCCTATGTATGACAAAGAAACAACATAAGTTACTAAGTATCGCGGATTTTTCTGTCAAACTAATAACTATATTGTATTCAATATAAAACAATAATAAATAATATTATCATTTGTTGTGACTATCGGATAAGTAATTAATAATTATTCGAGTTAAAACAATATGAAAATTTTAATACATTTTTAAATGACAACTATGTTGCACTCCGGAGGTAGGTCGCACAACTAAAACCGGTTCTGGCTAAATTTATATAGATTGACCACAACCTCTGTACCGCGCCCTAGGTACGAGGTAATAATAATACCGCTGTCAGCGTTGACGGCCAACTGACGGCGTGACGACTGAGTAGTGACTAGACGGCTGGTAGCCTTGGTAACCCTCCCCCGCTGCGTCGCGCTCATACCCAAAGCGCAGTATAGCGCTTGTGTGGTAGCGATAACTATATAAAAGCGAAAGATCACCCACTCACTTACTCATTCATCACAAAATCTCAGGAACACAAAGTGCTACAAGTTTAAACTTTTGAATGTGTTTACTTTAAGACTGAGATAGTCGCTAAGACAGGATCTTTTTTAATTAAACCACTAACCCCTAAAGGTTGCTTTTGGGTGTTGAAAAATTGCTATGGAGTAAGTCTCCATCCAAGGTACTAACTATGCTAACTATTAAGTAACAACTAATTTTGCATGCTGGTTATTTTAGAAATAGAAATACTCATTATGTCAGCTTTTTGTAAAATTTAACCCCTAAAGGTTTTTTTCGGGGTTTTATAGATTTTATAAAATTTCGTTATTTTCTAACATTGCATATAGGTGAAAATTTGTATGAAACTTTACAAGTACAAGGAGTTCGGAGTACTGAATATAATATTTATTTAATTTCTTCATTCATCACCACGCGAACGTATTCGCGGGCAACAGCGAGTATTATAATATATATCAGTTGTTGAGTTTTACCAGCACATATTCTGCTAGATAGACACAATAGTTTACCTCACAAAAATTATTGTCACCCTAGCATGTTCTATAACAATATTATAAGCACTTCCGACTAAATTATATTAAATTTTGATAACACAAATTAGTCATTGCAATAAAAATAAATGTATGATTTTGAAAAACTAACATTTTATGCCTATTAATTCATCATAATTCAAAATAAAATTCATATTATACCTATATATTAAAATATAATAAAAAGCCTATATATTAAAAAGCGAGCGAAAAACTTTGTATCTCTTTTGACAAAAGACACGTAGATGTAAAAGCGAAATATTGTAGTGTGCGTATTGTTGTATGCCTAGTGTTTTATTCATTAAAGATTTGAAAGAGAATATTTGCAAATAATATTGGTAATCCAGACGATTTTAACATATATGCGTGTTTCGTAAAAATAAAATTGTAATAATATTAGAAAAATAATATTGTACTACCAACTCCATCTATGACTTAATATGTGCAACTATATAGATAAATTAAACGATAGTTTTGTTGAAAAAATCTATCACTGTCACAGAATACTTTGGATAAACCAATGTTATAGCATTTAAAAAAAGCTGTGACACTGCACGTTATTTAAAAAAATACTCAGCTGCACTTTTTCGCTAGTTAGACAAGCGAAGCTCGCTCTATATCCCACTCCAGGTACATGTTTGTGGTACACTTTACGGGAAAATGTTAAAGCCTACATTTAACAGAAAAAAGGCCAGGAGCGAGTTTTTGCTATTTTTCTTTATCAAGCATATCTATTTCAATCATCAGCGAGTCCCACTGGTTCCCGTCATCAGCGACTTCAACAAGAACGATGAGGAGGGGGCTTCATCCTTTACTTCTATTCTATTCGCACGCCATACGCCTTCAGCCTATCACATTTGTTATCTAAAAAATCCAATAAATCTCTGTATCGATCCCGGCGCAAGCTTACAAAATAAATATTTAGTTTTGTACGAAATAGTTTTATAACAATTTCCAAGTCTTTTCGTGTATCTAACACTGTAAGAGCTTTAGGTTGAAGTTTTTGCGATGTAGTTTAAGTGTATGTGTAGATATGGTTAAAAATAAAATAAATAGTAATAATATTATAAACACAATTAAAAGAAAAAAAATTTACTACTACCGCCACCTATGAGTTGATATGTAAAAACTAAACAGAGTATCTAAATTCCAGAACCGTATTTTTTTTATCAGTCATAGAATGCTTCGAAAAACCCAATGCCACATCTCCTCAAAAATCTCGCCAGCTCTTTAAAGCTGCGCTTTTTCGCTCATAATATTAGTGAGGTTAATGTTCATAAAACTAACTTAAACATGAGTTTTAGGAACTAACACTAAAATTTTCAGAAGTCAATTTCAGGAAGTCCTCTCGTTTTTATGTTTAGATTACCAGTTTTGTAAACAAACGGTACCAAATTTTGAAAATCAACTTACAAATAACGGAGTAATCATCGAACATACCTACATAATATTATAATCTCTTCATCCTTGGAGAGAAACGTAGAACCTGCTTCTCCTTTGGAGGTTGATAAATATGGATTAAAAGGAAATAGGAATAGAAAACTTTCAACTTCTCATGCTGATAGTTCGTTTCTTGTTCCTACTTATAACTTACACATTACTTAAGAACCTGATGGCACTTAGCAGAACACTTAGAGATAATAATATAATAAAATTTATAGCAAATCAACTACAAAAGTAACTTGTTAATTCGAGAATCGTCCAATGATTTCATTATTTTTATTTGCTTTATAAGCATCGTATGTCTACTCCCACATGTCCTGTCTTCTCTGTCTTTTAGTGTTTTATGCAATAGAAGATTAACTTCTCGCGTCCAAGTGTGCTTGCCGTAGAAAAACCGAAGCGGCACGAATGGACCGGCTTGACCGGGGTGATACCACGGCCTCAAAGTAAACTGGCGTAAAACGGCGTTGTGCTGTGTTTCGTTCAGTGGGTAATTTTACGGGTGGCCCAACTTCCCTAGTCCCCTACCCTTATTCACATTCCCTATTCCCTTATAAAGGCCGGCAACGTATGTACTTGCGATTGTACGGATATCACGAGTTTTCATGGACGACGGCAGTTGCTTTCCATCAGGAAACCCGTCTGCTCGCTTGTACACTAAATATCATTAAATAATGTTCACTCTGGCTTATTTTCATCTTCTATTGCAATTTGAATATCCGATTGAATAAATAAAACAACAATTTAATCAATATTTTTATTTTACACATCGTTGTCTATGTCGTTGGTGGGTAGAAGTCCGTTTTCGGCGGCTTTTTCGTCTTCTTCTTCGTATTCTTCTTCCATTTCGGCATCGTTGTCTTGGCTGTAGAGATTGGGGACGCTCACTGCCGTCGTTGCGCTCTGCAGTGTGCCCGGCACAGTGTACGCCACGCTCCCGTACGGGTAAGTATCTAGAATTTACACAAATAAACATAATATCAATAAAGGGACAACATGAAATTGATTTTATACAAATAAATCTTTGAAAATTGGTTCTTATTTGATATTAGCGATGTTACCGCTGAACCAATTTAAATGAAAGGTGCGAAAGTACTAGGTATCTTTTGCGGATTTGATACTCTTCAAGCCAATGTAATCTAGTTACCAGCAACAACAAATCTATATATTAACACGCGTGCAGAAAACTTTGCGCCTTTTTACGAAAGACGCGTAGATGTTAAATTATGAAACTTCTCCCATTTATAGTTGATATGGAGGAGGAGCGTGGAATAGCAATATTTTTTTTAATATGCTTCAATCTTGCATATTTTATTGAATAAAACGCTACGCACACTACAATATTTTGACATGGCACTTTAATCATACTATTTCGTGTATGATTAACGTTCTTTTGTGTATTGTTGAAGTCGGAAATTTTTTAAATATAAAATAAATGGCTTGGGTATAATTGGCAACGACACATTTATGACAAATTTAACTATTATAAGTATTATAAGTATTTATAAGTATTTATAAGTCTGGAATTTAATTGAGAATAGATTATATTTTTATAGCTACTCTGGCGTGAAACGGCGTTGTGCAGTATGTAATTCAGTGAGTGAGTTTACCGATGGCTCAAATTCCCTAATCCCCTATCCCTATTCGCTTTCTCTACTTCCTCATAAAGGCCGGCTACGCACTTGCGACTCTTCGAATGTCGCAAGTGTCCATGGGCGAAGGTAGTTGCTTTCCATTATCCGGTAGGTAGCCCGTCTGCTCACTTGCCCCCTAAAATATCATAAAAAAACTACAACTTAATATTAATTTTAAATATTAATTGTCGAATTTCGTTTACAGGGCGATCTCTAGTAATAAATAGATATAGAATAAATATTTGTTTTTGTAGTCTACTTGTAGTCTTTGGTAAAAAATAATGTTCCTACTAGCAACTATTGTCATTGGACTTTGTTAAATGACAATTATAATGATTTCTTTTAAACAGTTTCTTTAATTAATATCAAAGTCCTTCACGCTTTGGCTGTTGCTGAATAAAAAAGCCAAGGGTCAAGACCCGACGAAATAAAGCCGCTATTGTATTTACAGTATAGTGACACTAACACTAGCCTAATTTGGTGGGACAGAATATTTTTTTCGCAATACATAAATAGTTAAATTTGTACTTATTTCTTTGTGTTACAGTTACTTTAAAAATATTTTATTAGACTATAATAACTGGTCTAAACTGTCTTTAAAAAATGAAATTCGAATTTCAATACTAACCAGCACCTATTTCTTTGGATCGCAGCTCCTGCTGCCTCTTCCACATGTGTCTGAAGATAAAGATGACCGTGGTCACCAGCACTATCGCACCTATGGCTCCACCTAGCCACAGGATCTGTAAGCCAGCCAACCTGGAACGAGAATACCGTTCATTTTTAAATGAAATCGTCAGTGTCCTATTATAAAACCTTTATATTATTTATTTTTCTGTCATAGAAACGATGTACAAACTTTAAAAAACTACAATTAATTTTATATCCTTCAAACTCCAAACTTTATTTGCAATCAAGTAAATAAGCCTATGAGCCTAACCCAGTAGACGTGGGTTCAGAGTCGATCCCAGCTTTGATCGGCTTGTCACATCGGCGGCTGTCGTTACACCAACACCCTGTGTTATTGCAGAAACTCTCGCACACGTCGCAGTTCACTCTGAAAACAGAATATAACGAAACAAGTTAATAAAAGTTCTACTGAAAGTGAGTCTGCAACAAAAAAATAAGTTCTATTCAAAGCATTTAACTGTATTAAAATAATATTAATTGAAACATAATGAAAACAAATATTATAACATCTTTAAAATAAGTCATTTTTCTTCACGAAGTTTTTTGTAAAATTTTTACTTACATCATTGGTGTGCAGCTACCGTTGGTGTACTCGTAGCCAGGGTTACAAACACACTCGCCGTGGGTATTACAGACCCCGTGGTCGCAGGGAACGCAAGGCTTACTGCAGATCCAGGGATGAGTCGAGTTGCTCGAGTAACCTTCCATGCAGATACACACATCAGGCTTGGTGCAAGCACCGTTGACACAGTCCTTGCTACACACGGCCACACACGATCCGTGCTTCATATTATATCCCTCGTTGCACATACATATCGACGCACCGCTAGATTCTATGCACTTCCCATTTTCACAGGCGCATTTCGGCTTGCACATAAATTCATTCGACTTTATGTATCCATCCAAGCATTCGCATACATCTGGCTCCACGCAAGTCGCATTGACACATCCTTTTCTACAGACTGGCGTGCAAGTTCCTTCCTCGCTCTTCTGATATCCTTTATCACATGTGCATATGCCAGGAGCCGAGCAGTACCCGTTCACGCATAATTCTGCGCAGTGTGGTACACACTCGTCGTTAATAGGTTCGTACCCTGTTCTGCATTTACACATACCGGGTGAAACACATTCACCGTTTGTGCAGTTGGAACAAATCGGGCGACATGCTCCGTCTCGTTTTACGTATCCTTCTCTACACTGACATTCGCCAGGGGCTACACAGTCTCCGTTATCACAATTATGACAAATCGGATTGCATTTGCCGTCTTTGTCATTGTGGTATCCGTCGTGACACCTACACGTATCAGGAGCGATGCATTCTCCGTTTTCGCAATCACGGCAGACCGGGTGACATCTATCGTCTCGTTTCGTGTATCCGACGTTACAGGAGCATGTGTAAGGAGCAGTGCATTCCCCGTTCTCGCAGTTATGGCATATCGGTGCGCACTCCAATGCACTGATGCTTCTGTAGCCTTCCGAGCATGAACATTCACCAGGGGCAACGCATTCCCCATGGGCACAGCCACCCATACATTTAGGAACACAGCTGTAGTTACCCCTGTATTCATATCCGTCACTGCATTCGCACTCCATTTTGTGTTCACTGTTGTAACTGCAGTTTGGATTTATGCAGTATTTTAAATTACACTTCGGCTGCTCACATTTTTTGTTCCTGTACGATAGTGGTGCTTCACATGCACACGTTTCTGGTCTGATGCACCGTCCTTCTCCACATCCAAAAGTGCACACAGGTACGCATTTTCCAGCGACATATTTCCATTTGGCACAACAAGCCAGCTGCAAGAGATAAAATGATTAATACTAACAGGTGAAAAAGACTAGAGGCGGCGAGATTGATTTGGGACTCTACCAAATTTATTATATAGGAGGTGTAATATTAAGTAACAAAATTTTACAATAAGTATTAAAATATGTTTTACATAGTAAAACTAGTAAAAGACTGCTAAAAACAATGCATAGGTTTAAATTGTAAATAGTATTAAAAAGTTATTTAAGTAGTTTCTCGAATTAAGTAATTTTTACAATCAACTTACCCTTTCTTTCCTGCCGGATATGAAACAAAAAAAATAAATTAATGTCATATTACTAATTAACTAAGTTACAGAAAGGAGTAGTTAAATAAAAGTACACGTAAGAATAAGAATATTGTATTTATTTTTACCATCACACAACACATATATAACAAAAAAATGATGTAGATAATGACAATTATAGAATAAAACATAATATGTTGTGTGATGCCAAAAATTGACCCCTCAACAAACGTAGCAAGCAAAGCTTGCTACACTGTTACATGTCATGTGACGCATGAAAAAAAGGACCTGTTAAACACTTACTGATAAAGTGGATGTTAGGCTATCTACCATGCAACATGTGTCAAATAAAATTGTGGATAGAGCTGTAAGCGGTAAAACAGGCCCTAAGAGTAATAAGAATGTATTATTTTATCACACACGATTATACTTGAACTTGGCTTGACACGCTACCTTGGTAGTTTTGTTGTGACACTTTCAAACCTCTAATTCTTTATAATATAATACTATTATACCATATAAATATTAATATGTTTAAATTCATAACGTTGGATAAGTGTCAGTAAAATCTCCTTGTCCAAGTTTTTTATGTCTATAGCGCTCTACGCCGGCTCTCGGAGCCGGCAGCCTTAATGGATAGAAACATCGCGTCAAATGTTGCCGATAAATGTCGGCTGCGTCGGCAGCTTAGGTGTATAATGTTTATTTTTATGATAATTAGGGGGCAAGCGAGCAGACGGTTACCTTATGGAAAGGAACTACCGTCGCCCATGGACACTCGTGACATCCGAAGATTCGCAAGTGCGTAGCTGGCCTTTATGAGGAATAGGAATAGGGGGATTAGGGAAGTTGGGCCACCGGTAAACTCACTCACTGAACGAAATACAGCACAACGCCGTTTCACGTCAGTTTTCTGTGAGGCCGTGGTATCACTCCGATCAAGCCGGCCCATTCATGCCGAAGCGTGGCTCTACCGTGGCATGGTAATAAGCATCCGTATTAGGTACTTGAGATCGGAAAATGTCTCATTGGTACCCGCCTTCACCGGGGTTTGAACCTGCACCCTCTCGAGTGCGAACCCAAGGTCTTCCCATTAGGCCACGGACGCTTTTAGCAGCACTAACAAACTCTCGTACCTTAGCTGCACTAATAAACTCGTGAAACATTTATGCGCTGAACCCATGAAACGTTAATGACTAATCTAACACCGGAAAACGTAAATCAGTAACTGTTATCCTGTGTGCTTTTATCGGCTTTATCCTTGTACGACCCTCAGACGTTATCGACACACGACAATAAAACTGTATACCCTAAGCGTAAAACGTTTTCAGCTAATGTTTGTAGCTCTACCGTGAGTTTGAAGCAATAGTATTTGTCGATACTCGATACCGACTACACAAAAATTTTAGTTCCGCAAGTGACCGCTAGAGGCGCTGTAAAATTTTGCCATACTAAAAATTGACGAAGTCGCCATCGTGTATCGACGAAAACTATGGCTTCAAACTCATGGTAAAGCCACTGTTTACATTAGTTCAATCCAATGTTCTAAGTAGCTTTGGATTGCTACTATGCGAAAATGTCAATTGATGATTCGATCACTGTACGAGTATACTAATAATGTCTTGCAAATAAAATTGCTTGCAAAATAGTAAAACTTTGCTTAATGGAAGTAAAACAAAATATTTTCTTGTTAAATATCCCAAAATAGACCTTCAACACTATAGTAACAATCTAAGTATGTATATCAAACCTAAAGGTGACTGACTGACAAACAGACATAGTGATACACGCACAGCCCTAACCGATGAACGGATCGTGCAGAAATTAGGCATGACCTACCTACCATGAAGCGATAAAAATTAAAATAGGTGATGACAGTTTAAATAAAAATACTCCATAACGCGTAAGATGCCGTGGGCAAAAGCTTGTCTCCTATGATTATACAAAATATCTCATATCATCCTTTAAGAGGATACATAATATTAAAATATATTCTGCTCAGAATCCCCATAGATTTGATGTTGAAAGGTTCATATATTGAGCATGCGCTTGCTTTCAATATTTTAACAGCACATTTTTAAACGGTACCTGTCCGGTCCTTTATAATAAATGTAATATTAATAAAAACATTCTGTATTTCAAATAAAAAGCCAAATTCTAGTAGTAAGTGTTTACTTCAAAAATAAAAAGCTTAACTTGCGTAATTCGTTTTAATGTAATATAAAAATTATGTGACGATGTTAAAATCTATGTTATCACATATCATAATGTTGTTACAAAGTTCGCGTTGTAAGTTTAGTTAAATTTAGTTTATTTTATACAACCAACCGTTATTTCTAATAAATAACAATTATTGTGTTGTCTAGATGACGTCCGCGAAGCTACTGTGCAGAAATTCGTTTATTGTGCGGGAACCGTACATTTTTTAGATAAAACGTGCCGAAACAAATTTCATTAAAAATTCTTTCAGTGGTTTAGCTTTTTAGTGCTAAAGTATCCTAAAACATTTGCGTTTCTACATTATTAGAAGTATGGAAGTCACTATGATTCATATAATAAAGTCAATTTATCAGACAACCAAACCAAATGAACAATAATAATAATAATAATAATATAATATCTATGTACGCTTCACGTCACGTCTGTCTGGACCCGTGCTAAGTGCTCGAGAGACTTGTGTTACAGGTACCAGACAACGGAAATATATTTAATACTTTTCTACTGTACACACATTTAAGATTTTGATTATATGATACACATTTTTAATACACATCCAAGACCCACGAACATTGAAAAATTTTTGCTCCATCGGCGGGGTTCGAACCTGCGACCCACGGCTTACCAATTGAGCCACAGAGATAGAGTAGATATATCTTCTAAATATATAAAAGAGAGTCATGTCAGTTGCACTATTTATTACTCACAAACGGCTAAACCGATTTGGCTGAAAATTGTTATTTAGTATCTAAGAACTAGGAGGACAAAGGACACATTTTATCCCGTCGTTTTGGTGTGACGTGTCACGTGAAAAACGTTGTATAACAAAACACAACTGTTTGCCGCGGGTGATACCACGGGCACTGCTAGTTTAATATAATTCAAATATTTTAATGTTCTATTACTTCATTTATTTAAAAAACTTCATAAAAATAATCATTTCAAATGGTTTGATTCTCATGTAATATTTCATAAACATAGGAAAGGACACAGGTACTCGTAAAATTTAAACACGGTTTAACACTAAACAAGTAAAAACGAAGTTGTCCTTAATATTCCATCCTGGATCAATAAAACTTTTTTTGGACTTAGTTTTTTTAAACATAAATATTAATTACTGATAATTTTTAAAATATAACATCTCGTAAACAACTGAATGTAAGCGTCACCAAACAT
>JAOTAV010007425.1:0-29101 GCA_026546445.1 Cyclargus thomasi | reverse complement strand
GTATAGTATAAAAGTATTAAATATATTTCCGTTGTCTGGTACCCGTAACACAAGTCCCTCGGGTACTTAGCACGGGGTCAGACTGACTATTATTATTATTTATAAATAGGCTGTTGTAGGCTATGACCTATGGGCCAGCAGCGTCCTAGTGGGGAGGCCTAGCCCCCCTAGGAAGGCAGTGAATTTCGTAATACATGGGCAGTAGAAATTAAGTAACCTCAACTCATAAAAAATGTAAATCATTCGCTGGTTTATACGTTTTACAATGGATATTGAAAGACGTCGCCATTTTCTTCGTATTCACATTACACATATCAAACAATACGCGTGAAAAAAACCGGCCAAGTGTAAGTCGGACTCGCGCACGAATGGTTCCGTACCAGTAGAGAGCAAAAAAGAAACTAGCAAAAACCACGTTTTTGTATGAGAGCCACTCTTAAAAACTAAATTTATTTTGCTTTTAATATCTGTTGTTTTAGCGGCAACAGAAATACATATTCTGTGAAAATTTCAACTCTAGCTATTACCTTTGGCCGTGCCGGCAACGCACTTGCGCTCTTCGGATGTTACGAGTGTCCATGGGCGGTGGCAGTTGCTTTAAAATATCAAAAAAAAAGCCATAACTACGTTGACCTCATACAAACTTTATAACCAAGTGTTTGAGTTCTCAGTAGTGTGTGGACTACACACACATTCACAGATCGTTATCAGGGGCTCGAAACTATACGGCTTCCTATGGTATCAAAATTACTACAAAGCAAGCTGGCAGCAATAATTGTTTTTAGTTTAAGGAATTTTTAATTTTAATTTTACTTGGCAGGAAATTTTATATAAGTTTTCTGTGTGAAGTTTTATTACTCGTAGTGTTATTACATGAATAATAATAAAAAAAAACTAAGGAAGATGAGATTACAAAATGTATACCATATTAAAAATATATATATTAAGGTGGCCTGTAGCGGTGTCGGGCTGACTATAATAGTATGGAAGTTATTTTACTGAAGTTTTTTATTACTCGCAGGTATGTGTTTTTACATAAATCTATTCTTAAAGACCCCTATTCCTGTTTGCACATGGGAACCATAATCATAGTTATTATTACATACGATTGTCGAGTGTATAGTGTTATTTGTTATCAATAATGAACAGACATATTAGACGAATACAACCTTAAGCACTTTGAAATCGTCATTAATTGTCCATCGTGGCTTACCTAGTGGGTCCCATAAGTACTGACTATTGAACGAACTACCTGGGGGGCAGGGCCATGGTTCCAGGCAATTCAATATACGGCCAACAATTGCCTTGTTCGTTTTTACGTATTACAACGTCTTATTATTCTGACTGAATTAATGCTAGTTTGGTTGTCTATGAATGGATTTTAAACATGTCGGTGACATTAGGGAACGTCAAACTTCACGTACTTACTGTCACGTGACTGCTGACTGGCTGGAACTTGGCTGGGGTATAAGAGGTCATTAATTCTAAAAATTAAATTTAAAATCAAATAATTCGAGAGGTCATAATAACCGTAATTAATTAAATTAAATTAATGTTCAGTGTAACAGATTTTAATGCGAATCATAAAGAAACATACAGATTGACCTTTGGGAAGAAAAAATTAACTTAATTTTAGTTCCAAGGAAATAGAGACGTTGGTTGTCTACAACGAGCATTTAAAATATCGTCAATAACCCCTCGTATATAGTGAGTATATAGCGGGCATCTGCATCGGTCGGCGGCGCGCAGGCGCGGTCCGCCGATCGATTCCCGGCTATATCTTTATAAACTAATTCCGCATTATGTACTAATACCCCACCCCTACTAAAACATACAGACAGGATTGAAGGCTATTTCTAGATCTATATATATAATCGATCTTTTGAGCTTTATTTTAGAAGATCTAGTTTTCGTAGGTGTATGAAAGTGTATTGCATTTGGTTGGTCAGAATTACTAGAATGCTGCTGATTTATGTAATCTTTAGTAACACGAATGTGAGTTAAGAGAATGTTTAAAAGATTTTGGAAAAGGTTAAAGACTTTTGGGAAAATTCTTTTCGAATGTTAAAATGTTGTATTACATGTTAATTTTGGGTGTGACAAAGCCGTAAAAAAACTTTTGTAATAATTTGTTAAAACGATACAATCGTTTTGAAAACACCCAATGGCCAATTTATAGTTTTCTTTATAAATCCCACGGGTAATTTTACCCCAAAATACACCCTAAGGCAATTTTTTTTATTCAGAATACAAATCGACGGCCCGACAGACGCTTGAGGCTAGACGTACAAAAAAACTTCCCGCGACGCCGAAATTCACAATGACTTTTAAACAGTCTGTGAGCTGTGGGGCTTCAGTTTTTGTCGTTATTTAACGTTGCTGTCAAGGCGAAATATGTTAATAGTTTTTATGGGAGGTTATTGTAATAAAGTTGATGGAATTTTTGTGTTTTTTGTAATAATTTACTGTTAAATATGCCTTTAATATAGGACATTTTTATAATTTGTATAATTTTAAAAAGTTGCTTTTATGTCCTTTTTGACACTTAAATAAATCGGTATTTTGTATTTAAGACAAAAGTCAATATAGATTTACGTATAAGAAATGTTGACAATATTTTCTTAATTTTTATTTTATTTATTTCGACATAGTTACAGACCACAGTATTACCACACAAAAAAGAAAAATAATTACAAGACATAGTGTTTAGACTGAAGTCTAGTTACAACCAAACCCAACATTGAAACTAGCAATATTATCTTAGTAAGATAGACTTAAACTTATAACAGAACATAACATGAAAACATTCAAAATACTTTTTTAAAAAACCGATTTTTTTTTAAATTCACATAATATTAACACACACATTCAGTTAAGATCCTAGAGTCTAGACTACTACTGACTAGATCACTTAAACTCATTTAAGCTACAATTGAAAATATCTTTATCATTACAAATTTCATTGCACATATTACTATTTCAGTTTAATAATAATATTAGACTAAACGTGAATTTTGTATAAACTTGTTATACAAGATAACCAATGTAAGAAATGCAAATTTATATATTACCAACAAACTTTTTTTTTAATAGCACAACACCCATAATATTATATATATATATAATACAAGATAAGGTCATAAACAAGATTACCCTCCTAAAGTGAAAGTGGGTAATATAGTTGAACATTGTACCGCGTAGCGCGTAGAGCCCGTAGCAGCCAGGACGACTCGCTACGGGTTATGAAAATACTGTTTTTTTTTTATCATACTGGGATATTTTTTGCAGCAGAAAACTACCCCACCTAATTCATAAAATATTTAAGTAACATCTAATTAGTTGGTGCCCGCGACTTCGTTGCGCAAAAATTTGTATGTCACGCGGGATGTCACTTTTCCCGGGATAAAAAGTATCCTATATGTTGCGCAGACCTAATAGCTCCTAAACCAAAAAAAGAATTATTCAAATCCGTCCCGTAGTTCCTGAGATTAGCGCGTACAAACAGACAATTTTTTTTTGACGATATATGTTCTATTACTGTGCTTTAGCCCAACATTGATTAATTTGTGAAAATATTAATCGCACAGACACTCCAATCTTACTGTTTTATTATATTAGCTAAATGTAGGTTCGCTGTGCCTTCTCGGATTATTGACAACGTCACACGACAGAAAGGGACAACGAATCTTGATTAATTACACATTGCTTAAATATTTTTCATAAATAAGGGGGTTAATAGGTACCGCCCGTAATTCCGTTGCGCCAAAATTCGTTTATTGCGCGCAGAGGCCTTACATTTTTCCGTGACTTAAATTATGTCCATACCAAATGTCAGCAAGTCGGTTCAGCGGTTTGGCCGTGAAGTGGTAACAAGCAGACAGACAGACAAATAGACAGAGATACATTCGCATTCAATTCTAATAATAAAAAAATCTATTTATTTCACACGAATATTATTAGATATGCGAAGGTGTGTTTTTTCATTCATTTATTTCTTTGTTAGCTTGCTTCGTTAAACGAAGCAACCAATCGATTTCTCGCAAAGACTTTGACATGATGTAAAGTTAAGAGTAATGTTGACTTTTGGTGTTTGTACAACATTATGTGGTAGATCATCTCCGTAGTCAAGCCATACTACGGAGATGATCTACCACACACGCACACGGCACAAATGGGCCGGCTCGACCGCAGTGATACCACGTCCTCAAAGAAAACTGACGTGAAACGGCATTGTGCTGTGTTTCGTTCAGTAAGTGAGTTTACCCAACTTCCCCTTTTCCCCCTATCCCTATTCCCATTCCCAATTTATTTTTCTTTATGAGTGTAGGGGCACTTGCGACTCTTCGGATGTCACGAGTGGGCGACAGCAGTTGCTTTCCATCAGATAACCCGTCTGCTCATTTGCCCCCTAAATATCATAAAAAAAATATTTCTGAAGGAATTTACCAAATATTCATATTTTTAAGAAACTTTAAAATTCCGCATAAGCGAAACCTCGCAAAGCTAGCAAGCAATATTGTGTTTTCTTTATATTAGCTTGTTACAATATATTAGAAGCAAAATTTCAAATTGCCTTAGTACTCAACTTGAAGAACCCTCATGATTTCAAGGAAAATTGTAAGCTTGCTCGTGGATAGAAATATTTCTTAGAAAATACACCCACGAAGACTTACGACTTCTGAGTACTGTGACTCATACAATCCTGGGTTTTTTTTTCATATCCATCCTATAATTAATATTATAAATGGTTATGTGTGTTTGTCCTTCCTTTACGCACAAACGTAGTGTGGCAATACCCATACTAATCCACCCCAAATGTATCACGTGGCCTTCAGCCTGGCGGGCATAACACCTCGCCCGGTCGGAAGATCTTCCTTTGGGGCTACCACACTAATTCCCACAGTAGCAATCAAGTAACTTCATATTTGGCATGGACTTAGAAAAGTGGAGATAACACGATACCAACATGAAATCGCGGGCAAAAGTTAAGTAAATAAACTACCATTGCTCATAGACATTTCCAAGTCTTCCAGTCAAGCAGAAAGTTACGAGAAAAAAGCGTAGTAAAAGAGTTTCCAAGTGAAAGGAAATGGGAATGATACATTTTTCGCGTGGAACGGTGATGAAAACTTGCATGAAGTTTTATTTCGAGACCAGAAATTTATTTCTTTTAATTTAATCGAGACAAAAAGGTTATGAGCTGACTTTTTTTATTATTATTATTTAATTAAACTTGGGTGATAGGAACTAACTCTGTCTATCAAACAAATTTTATCAAATTCCATCCAGTGCTAAACCTTAGCATGACTCATGTTATAATATTATAACTGCGATTGCAAGATCAGATTCTGGTGACATCATCGAAAACGCATCACATTCGATTGTGCAACAGTGACTCAAAAGTATTCAGTTGGAAGGATTTATTTTTTCTGTTCTTATTTTATCTTCTTTCTATGGCGGCTACGGCTGTAATCTGTGTAGCCATGGCCAGTGCAACGTTACATAATATCGTCAAGTCTAAAGTCTAGTCAGTCAAGATAAAACGTCAGGTCAAAGCGTCAAGTCAGATTTAATTAATGCTTTACTAAAACTTCGAATATCCTTCGGGAGCGGAAACACACCACATATAGGGTGTTATAATAAACGTTTCAATGCTGCTACGTGAACAAAAGGCTTGTTGACACTTTTTGCAAAACTAGGTCAATTTGATTCTAACATAGCCCATTTTTCAGTGATTATTTTATTTTCTCAAAATAACCTCACTAAACCGTCATAAAACAACTTTAGAATGTATGTAATTTTGAACGCCGGCGAAAACGCTGTACGCCATGGTGGGATGTGTAACTCCACTAATGGCGAAAGAAACAACAACTTTTTCTACTTTTCTTTTCATTACATTCATTAGACACAAAATAGGTTTTAAAGATCGATCTTTAATTTTAAAAATTCTTTTCTGAATTGAATAATAAAGAATTTAAAATAGAAACATTTTACACCACCTTCGTCGTTGTTTATTTTGGAGTTAGTGACGTCACAGACATCGCATCATGGCGGACAGCGTTTCGGATCACGTGATATACAAATTAAAGAAGCCTAATTTTGAAAATTGATACCGTAATTATATGAACGAAAATCAATTTATTTAGCTTTTTAATTAATCTTTATATTAATTAAAAAGCTAAATAAATTATAATTATCTAGTATATACTCATTAATTTTTTTATAAATTAGAGCAGCTAGCCTATGAACTCTATACAAGAGATTCATTTACACCCTAAAGTTTTATCGCATACTTTTGTTACCTGCATAGCCTGTATACGAACAAATAATTGTTTAATTACCCATCTCTACTAAGAATCTAAAACTGAAGAGATTGTTTGTTTGAACGCGGTTATCTGTGTAACTACTGCCCGGCTTTGAAAAATTATTTTTATGTTGGCTAGTCCATTTACCGAGGAAGGCTATAGGCTTTTTTTAACGGGCACTGGCCCACCACACATTCCCACCACTGCATCTCCCGTGTCGCCAGGATCGACAGCGGTATCCAACCACGAAAACCCTTTGATATGATCTCAGGGAGCCCGAGGGACGTGCTAAAGCTGTCTTGGAACCCGCAACGAAATTAATCAGAAGAATATAAGAGGAGTAGGAAGCATTCATTTCCTCCCCATACAAAGCGGGATACAGCGAAAGTTGCAATGACTGAAAGTCAAAGAACTTAAGGGGAAGCAGCACGGGAATAAGAGTATTTTAATATTTGTAACTACTATTCTACTAAAAGGCTATAGGTATCACGCTACGATAGAAGCCGAGTTGTAATCAAAAATGTTGTTTAAACGAGATAACATATAAAGTTTGACGCGAACGTAGTCGCGGGCAACAGCCAGTCAATTCGTATAATACCTGGCTAGTACGTACCGCGTACCTCTGGTGAGAGTCTAGAGTCTTAAGGTGACACAACTAGTGAGTTTCGAACAAATAAAACACTAACATGCATTTAGTTTAGTTTTAGTTATGCAAGGGAGCCCAAAGATGAGATGACGTGTCAGAATAAGTGTGTGTAAGCTTTTGTCATGTCTCTATTTATTTATCTAGTTAATCGTATCTGTTAAATTAAGATAGGGGTTATTTAAACTGATGATATAAGGTAAGGCATACCAAAATGCCCGTAATAACCGAAAAAAAAAATCTTATTTTCGCACTCGACTTGTTTGTTTAATCTAAACATTTGTTCTAACGCATTTTCTATTTTATAACCTTAAAATCGCTCTAGCGTCTTAACCCACTACAAAAATAATAAAAGCTCCTATTATTTCCTTTACCGTTTACCTAATAATCTACAAAACATTCTAGGTCTCGCTTGAGTAACTACAGAAATATCACTGTCTGCTGCTGGGCTCCCCTATTATGAACCGTAACAAGTTTTAGCTAAATTTGTTGTCCATATCCTCGTATGAATATTATAGTCTTAAGACACAATATCTATCGGCAGTTTTCTCTTGTATACGGCTTTTAGATAACTTTATCAGTTCACCCTGATAACGGTTATCAGACAGCGGTGTTTGTCATTCCGAGACACTAAGGTTGAATATTTATATATTAGCTCAGGCCTCCTATTTTAGGTACCACTTCGGTAAGTTTTGAACAAAACTATAAACCCCCAATCTTAATATGCCATTTTCATAAAATTGCAGTTAATTTTAGTTTTAAAACTGGTATAAAATATATTTAACATAGGCAAGATTTATTTACGTAGATACGTTATATTTAGTGGCACTCGCCCACGTAAATTGTATTTTTAGCCTTATTAAGGCCAATAAAATCGGTCTCGTTGATCTGCGGCGTATTATGTAACACTACGTCAGAGGTGTATAATGCGGTTTGAAATTTCGCCGTATTATACAGCATCTTCGGTAGTATAGTGGTCAGTATCCCCGCCTGTCACGCGGGAGACCGGGGTTCGATTCCCCGCCGGAGAGACTTTTTTGTAGAGTTTTTTATTCTTTTGTAGAAATAACATCCTTTTTTTTTATTATATAAAAGTAACATAAAAATAAAAGATTTAAAAGAACTTAAATTTGTAGGTTTCAAATTGTAAATTGTGAAGGACTTACGACTGAAAGCTTGATTCGTATAGTTCTCTAGCAACACGTCAGTACTACGTGTTAAAATATTATTTTATATAACTTTGGCGAAACAAAAAGTGTATTTTTAAAGTCTAAGGGCCCGTTTCACCCCTTACTGATAAATATCGGATAGTCTATCCACAATTTTTTTTTTTACAGATGTAGTATGGAGAATCTGTCAAAAAAAATTTGGAATGCCTTTAGACAGACACTTTATCAGCAAGCTGTAAAACAGGCTAATGTTTGTGGGCGTACACTGTTACTTCGAAGCCAATCAGACTAACAAGGCCGGCCTACAGAAACGCCACTAACGTCTACTTAAACTCTACATCACACTTGTCTGAAAACTCAGAATTACTTATGTACTCCACAAAATGAAGCCGTAGTGGCTAATTCCCTTATGTCACGGTAAATTTTGAGTAGGTTTACACTGTATTAACATGGTAAAAATTGTAGAATTAATCATAATTTTTCAAAATTAACTCCGAAGTACAGAAAACACCTGTGTATAATATTTAATCGTTAAAATAAAACAAAAATATCGTCTCTCCCAACAAATAATATGATACAAAGGAAGCGCTAACATTAAATGCCGTTGTACAAGATGGCGGCGCGGGCGCGGTGACCTCGCGCGCGTTTCCCGGAAGTCGGCCATGTTGGATGCGCGCGCGCAGGTGGAAACACGCTGTAATTAAGGAGCGATGTAAAATGGTGTTAGGGAGTTTGTAATTATGAGATAATTAATACTTTATTGTATAAGCGTTATTATTATTTTTTTAATTTTTGAAAAATTTATCAATCATTTTTTTTTAAGAATTTTTTCACAACTTTATAAAGTTGTGAATAATAGAAAAGTGAATAATAGTATAAGAAAGTAATAAGTGATACGTCACTTATAACTTCCTTTAAAAAAACGAAGGTTACGACCTTTTCAGTTTTCATAATATTTTAACCATAATGTGGTATGTATTTGAATACATAAAAAAAATGGTTCAATAAATTCCATGTCAAGATTTCGGCATGTCTTTTGTTTATGAACTATAAAAGTAGCAGTAATGATTGAGTTCTTTTTATTTGTTATAACTTATAACACAAGTAAATTTATGATGTTAAAGCTTAGTCAGCCGGCTTAGCCTGAAGAAACGTAGGTAGAAGTTCGAAAAGTAACAGTTTCAACCCAACCACATCACAACGAATTCTATACAAACGACCGATACAGACAAACCTTACATTATTTCGTAGTTATAATCTATGTACATGTAATAAAACAGTAAAATTGGAGTGTCTTAATATTTTTACAAAATAATCAATGTAAGGGTGCTAAGGAACAGTAATAGGACACATATCGACAAAAAAAGTTATCTGTTTGTCTGTTTGTACGCGCTAATCTCATGAACTACTGGACGGATTTGAATAAATCTTTTTTTGTTTGATAGATGAAGGGAAAATGTACAGTTCCCGCGTGATATACAATTTTTGCGCAAGGAAGTTCAATCGGCTTTTTAATTACTTTAAGTTTTAATCCGACTACTCTATTTTTTATCTTACTAAGGTTGGCCGGTAGAGAGATTCACAAGGCATTTATATATACATAGTTTTTTAAAAAAAAAAACCATGCATATATAAATGCCTCGTAACTTACTAAAGAGACTTACTAAATACTATAGTATTATCAGAAAAGTCTATTGAAAGGCTGAAGATGGGTCTGCAGTCTGCGTGCTTTAGTCGCAGCATGTCAATGCAGGCAAACAGATCATGACTTTCAATTGACAAAATCGAAACAAATGTTGGTCCATCTGGCTACGAATTAATTTCCTCGATAGTACCACCATATCGACGGTTTCATAACGATGAATTCACTAACATCGTCCTTTTCTTTGTCAGCAGAGTGAAAAGTGGCTGGCGTACGAGTCCCTGAAGGAAGAAATTCTAGAAAAGATCCGAAAGATTGAAGAGGAGCGGCATACCGTGGACCTTTGGACGTGCGGGCCCGAGTGGGGCAGGAAGAAACGTAAGCGCCAGGTCACCGTGTCTCCCCCCTACATAGTCTACATGCTGCCAGACTCTGACATCATGGAGGACTGGCGACTAGTGAGAAAGCTGCTGGAGAGATCCGATTAGCTAGCCGCCATATTGGGCGCCGAACGTTCCTTTTTTAAATTTGACGTTTCTGTCAAATGTAATTTTTTTTTCTGTGATTGCAGTAGTGGCACAGACAAAGTGATAATTTGATGCATGAATAAAATGTTTAATACAAGATTTTCATTAAGTAACGGATGTTACATAAAGGATTTTTAATGTAGGATTTCCTGTAGTAAATAAATCCTAAATTAAAAATGAGAAAAATGAGACTTTAATATAATATTTTAAAATAAAATACAGATAATAATTAAAGCATTTTATAACTGATATAAATGGTCAAAATACCTCATTTTAATTATTAAGTAAATCAAAAGAATGACACTGTATGCCTAAAGATCTCGAATTTGCAACTTATCGATATTAGCAACTTTTAAAAATTTAAAACATAAAGATTTAATAGAGTAAACATAAAGTTAAAATGTATTAGAACCAACATTGTCATGAATGGGCCGGCTTGACAGTATACCACGTATGTCTTGGCGTGAAAAATACTTTGTATTTCAGTGAAACGTTGTAAACAGGGCGAAGTGATAATATTCTAATAAGATTCAAGGCGTATGTCATTTTCAATTCAAGTGATAATACGACGAACTCTTACAAGCGAATTAAAACAAAGGGTTCATATTTAGTTAAAACATACTTATTTTTATAATCATACGAATTACGAGCTAAAGATGAGTCGGCGTAACTTGGCATAAAACTTCATATAATAAAATGTTAAAATTTGTGTGAAACTCCGTGCCAACCAATTTTGATCTAACTCTAGAAATAATTGAAGAGCTAAGTGGATAAAGCTGATAACTGACAATTTACACGTTTTTCCCCTATAATTTAAACAAACCTTGTAACATACATACCCACTTCATCTTCTACCATTAAACATAAAATTCAAGTTTTTTGTTTGTGTGTGTGTGTGTTACTTACCTGCTTCATCCACTTGCGTCTTAAGTTTACTATGTAGTAGTTGACTGACATCTAGTATATAAAAATATGTTGGGTTTTCCTTCCTGACGCTATAACTTGAGAACGCACGTACCGATTTCCACGGTTTTGCATTCGTTGGAAAGGTCTCGGGCTCCGTGAGGTTTGTAGCAAAAAGATAAGGAAAAATTTCAAGAGAAATGTTACCACGCGGACAGAGTCGCGGTCAACGATTAGTTTCAAAACAATTATTTATTCATCCTCTTGTTTCTTCCTGAGCTGTTACATGTAACTACTGAAGTGACTTGACTTTGTCGAATGCCGAATTTATTTTTATTAGTTTGGTAAATAAAATTGTGAAATTGTTAATATTCCTTGTTTGAAATTCAGGAATATTTGAAGGGTTACTGATATGATAGGAGTGTAGAAAGCGACGAAAGACGTTTTTGTGTTTGCAGAGAATATTGTCTTATACCTTTTTCTTTGTATTGAGTAAATGAAACCTAAAACCCGACTGCCATTTTACTAATATGTTAGTAAAATTCAAATTGTAAATATATCAAAAATCATCGAAGAAATTGATACAGAACCAGTTGATGGACCTAGGCTAGGTTCTATAAAACGCGAATAACTTACTTCGACTGGTAATCTGGCTCTGTGTCAACTTTCCTAATAGTACAATGTCGTCTGTTTTCGTAATTTCATAAAAGAATGAAGAATACACCGAGTTTTTAGCAATTTGATGGTTTATGAATTCAAAGATGGCTTTTGATACTCTCCTCGAAATGTTTCTTAAAATCGTGTGAAGCAAATTAATGTAAGTTTTATTTAAATAAAAAATGTTTTTTAAATTTTGCTTTTATTTTTTTCCACCTTATTGATTTCTTGGTTAATAAACATATGAAATGAAATAGTTACCTCACGACCGCTATGTGCTTATAAATGTTATGCTTACTATAAATGTTGGTAAAATAGAAGTTTTAGGTAAATTAACACACAGTAAGAAGAAATGAGTAAAAAGTTTTGTGATAGAAAATATAAAAAAGGGAAATTTTATACAAAAATAGTTTTCCGATACCGGGAATCGAACCCGAGCCTCCTGGGTGAGAGCCAGGTATCCTAGCCACTAGACCATATCGGATATGACGGCTAGTCTCAAATTATCGTTTTAACCTTTCTTAGTGCTATTTTTTTAAATTATTCATTTATTTCTTGTTTTACCAAAATTTTTAGTTAGAAACAATATATTTTTTAAGCGTGTTGTTTTAGTTTTACAGATAAGCTTACATTTAATATTTAGCATTTATTAATAACAAAAAAAAGTTAAGCAACGAATTATCTTTAAAAATAATAAAAGTTCTTAGAATACACAAAGTGTCTGTCTAATATTTTTTTGGAAAGAAAAAAAATTAAATAACGCAAAAAAAATATGATAAAATATGCGTAGTGTTTTCGTAGCGCTGCTACGTCGCGCGTAGCCGCGCTACAGGGGTCAAGTAACTGGAAATCGATATTATTATACTGTACAGATAAGACTAGTTAAAGTACTATGTACTCGTATTCTGTGATACTACTAGCTAGCACAAACTACGTGTAGCGGCGACAAACATTGTGCTGTTCCATTTTATTGTGGCTAAATTTATATTTTTTTATATTACATGAGAAGTATAAGAAGACTTTAATCTCGACGATAGTGATATTAGTTATTAGAGTTTTGAAACAATGATTGATGATTATCAAAGGAGTTGATTGCGGACAGCGGCAGCGAGCGGATCGGTCACGTGATGGACACATGCAACATTTGTTTGTTAGAAAAAGATCAAAAGTTAACACTTTTGTATATTGGGTTGTAGTTAACGGACCTACGTCTTTCGGTCGGAATATCACTGTAAGGGTGAACTGCTGGGTTTGACACAACCCGACCAAATTACTTAGATCCACAATCTGTATCTGTTTCAACTTCTCTGATTGTACATCTGCATGCGTCCTGCTACTACACCGTTTAAGAGCTGCCAAGCACATATGACGGGAGCTCATTGCCGTGGGAGAGCCACCTTCGGCACAAATGGACCGGCTCGATCGGACTGATACCACGACCTCAGAGAAAACTGACATGACACGGCGTTGTGCTGTGTTTCGTCCACTGAGTGAGTTTACCGGTGGCCCATCTTCCCTAATCGCCCTATACCTGTTCCCTCATAAAAAGGTCGGCAACGCACTTCCGACTCTTCGGATGTCACGAGTGTCTATGGGCGACGGCAGTTGCTTACCGTCAGGTTACCCGTCTTCTCGCTCGCCCCTAAAATGTTATAAAAGAACACCGTTTCGAGACCAGATATGTTGAAAACTACTGGAATATGAAAATGGTTACTATACAATGCGATTAACATACTAAAATATAATATTATAAAAAATTAATAAAAAACATGATATATTATAATATAATGTTTTAACTAAACGTCTGTAAACGTCTTCACTGTCACTCTCTGCGATGCATTTAGGGCCTGTTTCATTACTTACAGATAGTTGTATGGAGAATCTGTCAAAAAGTTGTGAAATTGCGGATAGCGTAACAGAAACTTTATCAGTGAGCGGTGAAATAGACCCTAAATCATTTTAAAATGGTATTTAAGTGAACAAATAACGAACATTTAGCAAATATTATCCGTCAAAAGTATTTATCAAATTGTGTTTCGATCTTAATAATAAACAAAGACGTAAGTGTAAAAAGCGCGTATCGAACAATTTTTATAATCTAGTTTTTTACTAAACAGGATTTAGTACCATAAAATAATTTGAAACAAAGAATATACATTAACTAGATAATTAAAGCGACAAGATTTAAAAACTTGTTATCAAAGAAATTATCAATTGTGAGAATATTTTAAAATGTTATTTATTTGCTTCATGCATTTATTACGTCATGAATCGTGTAAAACATCCTAACAAAGGCTACATCGGTCAGCAAGGTCATTAGGAGGGCGCGCGCTATCTGTATTCTGTACTGATAAGATTACATGTGACGTCACACCTAGAAACACGATACTCTAGGGTTGGCAATCTGTGTAAAATTAAATTAAAATATGGTCGGTCTCGCTAAATCTCGAGAACGGCTAAACTAATTTGGCTAGTTTTAATCTTAAAATGTTTTTGGATGAATAGGGAGTTTATTACGATTAAATGCGAACTTCTAATATAAAAATCAAATTTATGATTTAAAAGTTTGAAATACAGACGGTTCAACTTAAAAGGATATAAATCACAAAGCACCTAGCCGCAGTTATTTAAATTCACTTTAGCGTTGCATTTGCAAAAAAAAAAATAAATTAAATACTACAAATACAATGCGTTAGGCGTTTCGAAACTGAGGTTAAATCAAAAAGAGTCACGAGTTTGATTGAGACAATCATAAAGATGAAAAAATACATATCAAAGAAAAACTTGACCATTGGCAACCCTGATAGACCCACGATCACTCGTTGGTTGAATGTTAGAATATATAGTTTAATTATATTATTTTATGCGCCTTTTTAACCACTCGTTATTGTGTGATATAATAAGATGCACAGATCCCTTCAAAATTCAATAAAATATTGGCACCAAGACTATCTGACACAAAACAACTTAAATCAAAATCGAGTATATTTAAAGATAAAACTTAAGTTAATGAGTAAAATCGTACAAAAGTTAAAACCGTGTTCTCGGAGCGACTAGGAGCAGAACAGCGCTTAATAAGCTTGCCGGTGCCATTTTTATAGACGGCAACTGTGAATCTTTATAATATTTAAAAGAAAGTATTTTAAACATGAAAGTTTATTTATTGGGCTGTTTGTCGGACAATCACGCTAAAACTACTGACCGGATTTAGATGGGCGGTGGATGTAGGAGCAGTAATTTTTGGGGATAAAATATTCTAACACTTGTTGGTGCCCGCAAATTTGTATATCACGCGGGAACCGTACATTTTCCCGGGATAAAAAGTATCTCATAAGTTGCCCAGACCTAACAGCTATTAAACAAAGAGATTTATTCAAATCTGTCTAGTAGTTCCTGAGATAAGCGCGTACAGACAGACAACTTTTTTGCCGATACGTGTTCTGTTACTGTTCCATGAAATCCCCACATTGATTACTTTGTAAAAATATTAAATTTACAGACACTCCAATTTTACTGTTTTATTATATGTATATAGATAATATTATTCTGGAATCACAGTACGTATATTCCTCCATACCAAAGTTTAACTGGTTCATCAGCTTTTGATACATTCCATGTTATAGTCTGCCTACTATAAGTTAAACCTTGCATTCATTTTTACTAGCTACATTATTCCTCAACAGTCTTTTGTTTTTGGTTAAAATTGCACGACAATTGGATTACAGAATTTTGATACTTGGTGAGTTTATGATCTTTTAGTTTTTTATTAAAGACATGACATGTTATTTATGTAAATAAATGATATTTTTATAAAAGATGTATAAAAATACCATATAGTAAGATATTAGGAACAGGATTTTGTCTCCACATCGAGTATTCAGAGTCTGATATTGACTATAGCAAATAAATTATAATTGGAATTACTAACGTATTGTATTTTATTTATAAAAAAACAACACTTTGTCTTTTAAATGTCAATAATAATAACACGTTAATTTTTACAAAAACTTGTATTGAAATACTCGTGTTTAGGTCTCATGGTCTGATAAATGATTAAAATCTTTTTCTCCACTATGATTGGGTGATACCATCTACGGAATTCTTTAATTTGGAAGGTTTATTCTAGGTTTAACTTATAGTAGCCAGACTATAGTATAGAAGTACACAAGACCAGATGATGTCCGCAACTCCGTTGCACTAAAATGCATGCATATATCGGGCGGGCACCATACCTAAATTTTTTGGGATAAAACGTATCCTATGTCTTTCCCCGGGACTCAAAGTATCTGCACACCAAACTGCAAAATCTTAAGGAGTTTAGGCTGACTGTCCCATTTATAATATTAGTATGTATTTTGCATTGAAATATGGTCCTGACTGCGAATTATCCTTTTTTTAAACCAAATTACTCAATTTCCTAAAATTTTATTGGCACCATCGAATATTTTAGTATAAAGTATGATTACCGACTCTATAATTTACAATAAGGATAATGACTAGGTCAAATAATTCGCTTTTTTTAATAGAATTGGTTTATAATATTAAAAAAAATTATGTACAAAATTTCAGCTTTATGATTTCAATTTTTTTGTAATAATCCTTCAAAAAATTAGTACCAAGAAAATCAACTTGGCAGAAAGTTGATTTTCTTGGTACTAACCTACTAACTTCTTAGAATAAACCTTCCAAATTCAAAAATGTGTAGATGGTATCACAAAATTTGTAATGGCGAAAAGATTTTGACCATGTATCCTGAACAGAAGTATTTCAATATAAGTGTTATTCTTATTCACATTTTTATAAGGTGTTATTCTTATTCACATTTTTCGGAAAAAGGTGTTGTTTGCTATAAATTCAATACAATGTTATTATGTATTGTAACTTATTTATTTAACTTACTTATTTATTGTAACTTATTGTTATTTTTAAAAACCAGACTCAATCAAATGGAGAGACAAAATCCTATATCCCTTACTATATGGCATTTTCATACATCATTTAGATAAATAACATGTTATGTCTTACATAAAAATCAAATCATTTATGTAGAAATAGTCATGATGAAATATCAAAATCATGAAATTTAATTGAAGTCCATCCATTTTAGTTGCAAACAAAAGTCAGAATAATGTCCAAATAAATGCAAGGTTCAACTTATAGTAGCCAGACTATATATATTTTTTAGACGTGTTAGGGTGTTGTGCGCACGACCGCGCTCAGTGCTACGAAGTCTCGTAGCAGCGCTACGGTTATCACCACGCGGCCCGCGCGGACATTCAACCGATCTATACATACGAGTATATTAATACATTGGAAATTGTGTTTGTTTATTTGTCTGTTTATTCTTGTTTCACGATCCAACGAGCAACCAATCGACGATTTGCAGAGATTGCGTTGAAACTTGAAAGTTTTCGTCTTGGAAAACCTTATGTTCATAATTTTTATTTTAAACGTATTTTTAACGTGATTTTCGAATTCTTAAAATTTAAAAACCAACCAATTAAAGAAAAAGAACTGGCGGAAAAATCCGCAGTGTTGACACTCCAGTCCAAGTCGCGTTTCTCATTGTTCGGGATTTGTGGAAATCTATACAAATATTAGAGATACGAAAGTATCTGCCTATCTGTCTGTCTGTTACCTTATCACGTTGAAATCACTTAACCGAATTTTCTATTGGTATGGACATACATTGCTCTCCGAGAAAGGACATATACGTATCCTTTATCCCTTAAAAAATACGTTTCATTATTCGTGCATCACCTGGTATGTAATATTTGAATAACATCGAGATTGCATTTAAACTATTTAATATATGTATGTATGTATGGAACTGTATGGAACAGAACACTTATCGATTAAAAAAAGTGGTCTGTTTATCTGTTTGTCGGTTGTTACGAACGGATTTGAATAAATCCTTTTTTGTTTAATAGCTGTTTAGCAGCTAGGTCTGGGGAACATATAGGATAGTTCTAATCCCGGGAAAATGCACGGTTCCCGCGTGATATAAAATTTTTGCACAACGAAGTTGCGGGCACCAACTAGTTTTATAATAAATTAAATATTATTATATATTGATACTTTACATACGTCTACTGTAAAAAATAAAGAAGCTAATTTTAGAAACAACCAGATCTTTTGTGTAATCTTGTAGCGTCAATCGTTAAGAATATAATGTTTTTTTGTAAACAGCAAATAAAAAAAAGAATAAAATAAATATTTAAAGCGTATTTTTTTAATGTGAAGGCAGTATCGGCGATCCCGTTGAAATCTAAAACCAGAGCTAAACCGGTGCTCGGGTATACGAACTGAACAACTATTTGACAAGTGAGGTAAGCTAGAGATCCCATACTAATGGAGTAAGCCCACCTTTGTACCACAGTGTGCGAAAAATTTTAAATAAAAAATAATATTATAAATGGAAAGTGTGTTTATTTTTTTTTTTTGTTCTTCCTACACGTCCCAACGAAGCCAACAATTACCAATCACAAAAAAATGAAGTAACATAGGCTACTTTTGATGTAGGAAAAACTTAAACTTAAAATAAATCTAACAAAGTACAAAAGATTATTACACAGATGTATTTTTTTTTTTTTAAGTAATCGTGTAGATTCTAAAAAAATTAAATTAGTTTTAGAAAGTTTTAATAAATTATTATTAATGTTAGTTAAGTGTTATGTTGTTCAATCAAATCACACTGTTTGTTGCAAGAGATACGAAGGGAATAATTCTAAAATGGGGTCCGTGGTACAAAAGTGATATACTCTTTTTTATTTATATATATAAGGGGCAAGTGAGCAGACGGGTCACCTGACACTTACAGCAGGAGCGTTGTATGTGCGTTGTCACCCTTTATTATGAATAAATAGACTACGGGAATAGGAAACGAGAATAGAGATAGGGAATGAGGAGTAGGGAGGTTGGTTGAACGAACGAACGAACAGGGCGAAACATACCGCAACGCTATTTCAACGCCATTCGTCATAACGATTCGTGATTAAAAAAACTGAAGATTTTTTAACAAAGTCGTAACGTCATTTTTGATTAATCTGTCATTTTTAACGATTCCGTAATAGTGTAAACACCGGTAAACTCAACGTAGCCGCCACTGACCTTTATATGTACAAATACGCTGAGCTGACGATAAGCCTAGCCATGGTAAGGCAATTTGATATGCGCCATTTGAGCGCTGATGGCAGCGGTGGGCGGGAAAGGAACTAACGATATAGATGGGACAATGAGCCAGAATTTATCGATAACAATGTTTAATACAGCTCAATTAATATATTCCGATGTTATTGTAGACGGAGAAAACTAGGTAGGGTTTCTATAGAAAATATAATATATGTTATCAATACGTTAATATTATTTATTACTTACCTTCACAACACTTATAAGTCACAGATATATCGATATAAGTTTTATCGACAGAAAACTTTTAGCAGTACTGAATGTCATTTTTTTCATTCATTACTAAGCGGCCATTTGCAAATTACGTTAGATTTAGTTCCTTTCCCGACCAGGCGGAGCCCTTCAAATTACTTAAATATTAGAAGTCAGAGATAGCCGCCCATATAAATAAAACTAATGATTCGTAAAAAAAAATGATTCGTCAAAGACATTTTAGTGTGAATGAGCTCTAAGTACTCATTCCTAACTAATAATAATATATGTATTTAATTTTTTTGGATTAAACACAATGCTACATTATCAGAGTCTTATTTGATTCTTATCCATATAGGAGACCTAATTAATTGGTCCATGCATGTACCCTAACATACAGTTTAAAAGCAAAAAAAAAAATTGCAAATCGATTAGCAAACTCATGCCGCTGGTTCGCTTGGCCATTTTATACAAATCCCAAAAAATTTTGGAACACTTGTAATCGCCCTAAAGGATATTACATCTTACACAATTAACAAAGAGGAAAGATTTGTATTTTTGTCTGTTTGAAACTCAAAAAGCAATGCGATCCAATCAAAATTTTACCGATAGATTTCTACATTACCAAACAGTGACATAGAAATACTTGTGAAAAGACTATTTTTTCATCAAGAATAATAACTAGGAACTTCGTGCTTATAATAAATAATTTTCACGCTAGCAAAGTCGCGGGTTAATACTCTTACCGTATACTTTCATAAGATTCTTTATTTTTGTTATTACGTAACAATCATTCCTCGAAAGTCGAAGGTGAGCGAGGTCTGATGATGATGACGGCACATCTGTCGTCTCTGAATAGGCGATCCGTCTCGATCATACAAAGACCTCTCTACCTGGCTCTGACAATAGAACACGTTTAAGAATTATTATTGACTGTACCGATGTACACTTACCGTTTGTATCTCATCTTGGGGTGACTTTTTATTTACTCTCGTCGCAAAAAATATATCTTTTAACGAATAGACGTCTACCTGTAACTAAACTCAGTAAGAAAGTATTATAAAATTAGCTTTTATTTTATCTATGTGATAATACGCGAGCGGAAAACTTTGTTCCCCTTTTTACGGATGATGCGCAAATGTAAAAGCATAGAATTTCTCCCAGTTATAGTTGATATGGAGGACGAGCGTGGAATACCAATATTATTTTAAAATATGCTTTTATCTTACATATTTTTTATTAATAATACGCTACGCAACACGCACACTACAATATTTTGGCATGACCGATAATCATACACGGAATATTTTATTGTTTATGGTTGACGGCTATGTTTTTTTAATTAATTTAATGGCCTGGTAACGATACCTGTATGTCAAATTAAAGTCTGTGATTAAATTGAGAATAAATTATATTTTTATAGCACCTCTAAACGAATTTTGACCACAGGGCAATCTCTAGTTTTACTACATAGTACATGCACATAGTATTAACACTGAAGCCCAATTACAACCATACCCACCATTTATGGTTCATCTTGGAAAGCAAAAAACACAGACAGACAGAGACTTGTTTTAAACTAAAGACTAACACCAACTGAGAATATAACGAAATAAAATACTTAGTACTTTAAGTTTAGTAAATTAAGAAACTTAGCAATATTCCGCGAAATGAACCTTACTTAGTACTTAACAGAAAAAAAAATATTTTATTTTATTTTTAAGACATTCAAAAACAACGCTCACATTGAATTAGATACTAGAGTCCTTGGCTAAATCCCCCTTGAATATGTTTAAGCTATAATGAATATATCTTAGGCATATTTTGTTAAATGTACTACATATTCTGTGTAACGGATTATTCTTGGACACACTATTATAGCTTAGTGGTACGTTGTATAGCTGTTGAATGCGTACGGATCGAGTGGGGATCTTAAATGTGAACTGTTCCAAAAGAATAGTGTCTAGTAGAATATTAACAATTACAGACATAAGTGGAAGAAGCAGATAAGTAATTTAAAAAATGACGGATTTTTGCTTTAATGAACGCTATCGGACCCGAGAAATGATTTAGAATTAAAATAATGTGCGTTTGATATGTAGCCAGACACATTAGCTAGTAGCAAAAAGTAGCCATTGTCACCCTCTGTCTTTTTAAATAAGTTTATTAGGGTCAATTGGTTGCTTAGTTTTGGCGTGAAGGATGGACCAACAAACAAACAAACTTTTCCGTTTATAACATTCGTAAGAATATCACTATTGATTTAAAGCCAAATTTGTAAGATTATTTCACAATATCAAGGGTCGGTTTCACCGCTTACTGATAAAGTCCTGTTAGGCTATCTACACCATTTTGACAGATACTTCATACAACACCTGTCAAATCAAGTTGTGAATAGAGTATCTGTAAGCGGCGAAACAGGCCATAAATGTTGTGACACTAGACTATAGAGCCACCAAACATCTATATATTAAAACGCGAATGGAAAACTTTGTACCCCTTTTTACGGCAGACTCGTAGATGTAAGAGCATGAGATTTCTCCCAGTTATAATAGATATGGAGTAGGAGCGTGGAATACTAATATTATTTTAAAATATGCTTTAATTTTGCATATTTTAAATAAATAAAACGCTACGCACACTACGTATGACACGACGATCTAATGGCTTGGTGAAGACATAATTATGCCAATTTTTTTATAGCTCCTCTACACGATGAATTTTAATATTTATGGCCAGATTTCGACCGCGGGACGATCTCTAGTTTTAATTAATTTGTATAAAAAACAGAAAAACAAAAACGCAATCTATTTAAAACAAAAACACAAATTATTTAAAACAGAAACACAATTTATTTATTTACGATATGATATTTATATGATACTCATCTTGGCAAAATCCAGATCTGTGTCAACACTTTAGCTACAACCGTTTCTTTTTCAAAATCAGACTGAAAACAGACAGACGGTGAGACATCGAAGTCGGTATAATAGGGATCTCGTTTACGAGTATACTATTTACCGTTTTTAGCCGTTAGAAGTGGAACCCCAAAAATCTAAAATCGGCCTCTTTGATGTCTTCTCTCAAACCTTTGATGGGGTACGATATACTAAGAGACTGTCTTACTCGTATGTCCTTTTCCAAATAGCAACTGGGAAAAGGACATAAGATTTGATCTTTAATCTTACGCCGTTTGTCCACCAACGCCGTCAAGCAAGAACGAGATCATTTCGGCCGGATGAAATGACATTGTATGACTTAGGTGACAGGTTTCATTTTCCTATACGCCTTTAATGACGGCGCGGTGACGACATGGAAGATAAAGAAATGTCGCTAGAATATATAACCTATAGCCTAGATCATAAAGTTGCATTTCATCGGTCCGACATTATCTCGTTCTCGGGTGGCGGTGGTGGTGGAAAACGACCTTAAAACGTTAAACCGATTTTGATGGGGTACGTATTAACAAGAAACAAGCGTATGTTTTTTTTCGAGTTACAACTCGATAGTATAGATAGTACTTAATAACATAAAGCTGAAGAGTATGTTCGTTTGAACGCGCTAATCTCAGGAACTACTTGCCGGATTTGAAGAATGCTTTTTGTGTTGGTTAGTCCATTTATCGAGGAATGCTATAGGCATTCAGGAATATAGTGTCGTGATTAGAGTGAACGCGTTTTTTTTCGAAAGGGTCTAAGCTGCTGGTCTGGTTTAAGACCTAAGTAGTTTAATCGGGTGATGTTCTTATCGTGGAAATGTTGGGGAAAGATACGAAAGGAGCTATTTTTATCTGACGGTGGGGACACGGCTCTTAACGCGTTTCGCGTTAAATAAGATTTTATATGGGATCTATATAGCGCCACCTAGCGATGCTCACGGTCACATGTACAAATCCCATATAAAACTGTTCACTGTCGAATGTCAAAAAAAAATTCGCACTCGACACTCAGATCGGCTCTCTCAGCAATCAAAAAATTTTGTAAAAACGGTATAGTTGATAACACGCGGACGTAGTCGCGGGCAAGAGCTAGGAAACAATGCCTAATAAATTAATATCTACTTTTTATAAATAAGTTTTATACCTTTCCTCATTATAGTGTTGAATACTAAACGTCTGATATTGAACCAACACGTTTTATCTAGATTACAATTTAAATTTTAAGGACACATTTTGACCTTCATTAAGGCTGGTTGTTTAATAATGTTTTGTTTTATCAACACGCTTTTATGACGTCATCGTGGATGTTAGAATGTACAATCAGGGAAACTGAAACAGAACCAGATTACGGATTTACGTAAATTGGTTGTGTTACGTGAAGCAGATTACAGGGAATTTACATATGGCCAACCAAATGACGTACTACCGTCAACTGGTTTTGTTTCAATTTGCTTTATGGTACTATATATTTTGATGCCCGTTTCTCTGTTGCGCGAAAAATTCGTTCATCGCGTGCGAACCATACATTTTTCCGTAATAAAAAGTTTTCTTTTACGGTATTCAAAGTATTTCCATAAATAATTCAGCAAAATCGTTTCAGCCGTTTAAACGAAGAGGTAACGGACAGACAAACACACTTTCGCATTTATAATATCAGTATGGATATCGATCTGATGACGGAGCCGGAAATGATGATGATGTCATCATGGAATGGCAGTACTTTTCGGATGGTGGAGTATCACGCCATAGTTCTGTTTGGACTTTTTAGACCGACAGGACTAAGTTTTTGGGTTAAAAAAAATCCTAAAGTTTCTATTTTTTTGCGTATGCTTTAAGTTTTACCAGGTATATCAAAAAAATGATTTAGTGCCATCTTGGTCCATAGCTGCCAGAGATATTTGGGAGACATTTCTTTTTGATCGCTATTGGTCAAAAAAATATATATATATATCCACCACCTCGTTTTTGGAAGTCGGTTAAAAAAGAAATTCCAAGCTTAAAATTTAGCCTTTGTAGGATAATAACTGATGTGTGAATACATTTTGTGTCAGATTCATTCACGGGTTTCTTAATTATTAACAATTATTATCAGAAAAGTTGCCTTATTGCGCGAAAAAAATTTGAGTTTGTAAAAACTGGGTTAGATGGTTAAGATTATTCTTATTTGATACTGTAAAAGTTTTGTGTTAGATTCATCTACGGTTTCTGAAGAAAGATGTTTTTTACATGAAACAGCCCGTAAAGGGCGCAAAAAATTCATAAAGTTTTTAGAGTTTACTTTAATTATAATATTTAGATCGATACACAACATATTTCCTAATTTTGATCATTTTCATGCCCGGTTTTGCGAGAAAATGACGATTAAATTATTTTCATGCTTGATAATAGTCTATAAAGTATTAACTTTTTAAAACTTATACTATATATTATAACTTGTGTCTGTGTAATCAAAACACTATATGAAATAGCTTGTATAGTAATTTTTTCGATGGAAAAAACCATAAAGTTACATTTATATATCACATATGTAATACTATTCTCTGGTACTCCATTTATTTTTAAAACTGTTTTCAACTGAATCAAAATGTTATTTCTATGCTTGAATTAAATAAACGAGCATGTCGATCACCTGATGGATAGCAAGTACAATGTGCAGGCCACATTTATGTCAACTATCAACGTAAAATTTACTTTCGAGAAATTGCGCGAAACGACCAAGCGGATTCATTATTATATAAGACTAGATTTTGCCCGCGACTTCGTCCGCGGTCCGGACGGTTTTGACGAAATGTTCTGTAGGTATTCAAGGGGATGTGGGAATGCTTTACTTCCACAAACCCAGACCGGCTGGACAACGTCCGTCGGGTCAGCTAGTTAATATATACTGTGTGTTTACCAAATTTCATAAACTCTGTTTAGTAGCTTCGGTGCGATTGACGGACAAACACTCGGTCCGAAACTACTAGACAGAGTTTTTGAAATTTGAAAAGTGACACAAAATGAAATTATAGATTTCTCATTAATTAAGGATGTTAAATACGTAAATTCTAATAAATTTAGAATTTTTCTAAGGAGTTTCATTTGTTATCATTTTATGCGTGGCAGTATTTTCAATTCTTGAAGATTATAATTAGATCATAACAATAACATTATGACTAATTAGAAATAAGAGGCTTACAATTTTGCTGTTGTTTTTCTACATTCATTCTAATTCTTTGTTAATGTAAAATAATATTATGTTTCTAATGTAACATAACATTTATTTATTTTATGTAACCATAATGTATTTAGCTTTTACAAAATACGAACACAAAGTTAAAAAATACTCATTATTTTTTTACTTTGTGTTCGCATTTTGTATACATATTGTATAGTTTAGTTGCTAAAAGCCTAATAGTATTTTTATATATTTTATATATTATTAGACACAGTGGCGCAGTGGTTGAGATCTTTGGTAGCTCACGCCGGGGGTCGCGGGTACGAATCCCGCCGACGGAACAACAAAAAAAGTTTTTCAATATTCCTGGGTCATAAAAGTATTAAATATATTTCCGTTGTCTGGTGCCTGTAACACAAGTCCTTCGGGTACTTAGGGCGTGGTGTGAAGCGTCAAAGATTAAATATATCATATTTATCATCCTAATATTATAAATGCGAATGTTTGTATGTTTGATATATTTTCAAGCGTAACGGCTCGACCGATTTCGATAATAATTGGCATTCAGATTTGGCGGAAGTGGCGTATCTTAAAAAAGATAAATTTAAAGCCAAAAAACTATTTCAAAAATGTATATTTAAATACAATTATTGATAAAGAGAGTTTGAAATTTGGATCATGCTTATCGTATAATGCAATATGAGATATATTCAAAATATCAACTTTCTTCCTAAATTAATTAAAGTGTAATGTTTGGCTCTGGCGTAAAGTATAACTTTTTGAGATAGGCCACTTCACCTTTCTGCCGTCGAAATAGGTTACTTTTTCGCGGGTGTGTAGCACAGCTATTTGGGAACAAGTCTGAAAGTTGTAAGAATAGAAAATCATATTTCAATAATCATTAACTTGTTGTTTTCAATACAATATGTCGCCGGCGACTTTCGCAACCTCGCAACTGTCGTGCGACTTTACAAGATGGCGTCGTGGCGTGGCGCGACCGCGCGCGCGGTGACGGGCCGCGTGTCGGGAAGCCAGCTTCCGACCCGCATATTAATAGCACTGCACTCTCACTGTATCACCAGTCACCACGTATTACTGCCCCTCTAAAAAGGATGAATTAGCTATGTAAACACATTCACTGTGGCCGCGCTAGATTTAAACTAAGGCTCGGTTTACATTTAATTAAGTACAGTAGCGAGTTAATAAAACGGTCAGCTAAAAATTAAGAAGTAAGTATTAAGTTACGTTCAAACGTAGGCGAGTTAAGTTATCATAAGTTGCTGGTTCGATAACAAGATAAGTCTCCATAATTATCACTCTACAAACTAATTACATTTAATATTTTACTCAACCTCAACTAAATACCAATTTTATTAAATTTTTGATAAATTAAATATTATAATATGAACTGCACTAAACTCAAACGTCTACACGCTGGTGAGTTAAGTTGGCAGGGCGCGGGAGACGCGAGAGGGGTGGTAGGGGAGTGGCACTTCACACTTAACTCGCCAAAAAATAGGATCGCGTTCTATTTAAGCCAACTTCATTAACAACTTACAACTTAACTCGATTTTACTGTTCAATCGTCAAAAATAACTAGACTCGCCGATCGCGCAAGTTAACTCGCAACTTAATTAAATTAAATGTAAATCGGCATTTACTTCCAGTGTTGTACATGTCACATACTTCCCGTGTCAAGAATGCCTGGTATGCTTTACGACGTTTATTTTCCCGTACGTAGTCCTGACTTTAAATTTCCACAGACACATGGAAAGTCCACTGACTTGTTGTACCAACCAATAGGTTACGTCCTTGTGCATACGAGTCTGCAGTCGTGACTCGTGGGTACGGGTCAAGATTATCTTGAAAGTTACAGGTATTTTTGGAAATGGTTGATTTTACGGGAAAATACTTGTCGTGGCGCATGCAACAATAATTTTCCTAGGAATAGGGTGTAATAAGTAAAATATTTTTTTTTGTTTGGGACTTATTTCTGTTTATTCAAGTCGTGCACAATCAACAAAAACTATTTTTACAAAAAAAAAAAAATAAGTAATAAAATATTTTAATTTTAACATACAACTGTTTTTTGCTCCTAAATAAAGAAAAAAAAAACTTAAAAAAACAGTAAAATCTTATTTGATATAATTATTTATTTTAGGTACTTAAGCTAAATTCCAAATAGTTCCCGTAACGCACTGTTGTAAAATAATTACCTTTTAAAAAGTAATTCCCGTAAATTTTACATTCGTAAATTTTATATACTTCAAACAAGGACACCGGCAATATAGGCGTCTCTTTTTTATTTGTACGAATACTTGAAGAAATCACCCCCGCACGGAGTGCAAAACAAGGACAACTAGCTGCCGTACAGAGCAGTACTCAATTACCACTAAATACTTCCCGTAACACAGTCAATGTGTTAACACGAGCATGAAACAAAGAAAAAGTTTGTTTCAAATCCATACTGCCTTACTAATACTGTAAATATGCGAAAGTGTGTCTGTCTGTTATCTCTTCACGCTCCAACCGCAGACTCCAACCGATTTGGCTGAAAGGTATGGAGTTACTTTGAGTCACGGGGAAGATCGCTTTTTAGCCCGGTAAAATGTTACAGTTCTGTTACAACTGAGTTGCAGGCATCATCTAGTAACTACTAATTGTACAAAACAGTAATTTCAGTAATTAAACATTTATTTTGAATTAACTGTTCTCTAAAAACTTTTTTTTTAAGTGCAAAGAACAATTCCTTTGCTATTGATTATTTCGGCATTTTAGATTCTCTGTTGCAAGTTACAGCTGTCTTATGTATAGTTTACACGTATTAATACGATAAATAGGTAACTAAATATTAAATTAATTTTAAGTTAATAATTGCATGTAAACACAAAATTTTGTAACAAGTTAAATAATTTAAAATTAAGTTAAAATTTAGTTAACTACTTATCTACTTAATACGTGTAAACCAGACATAAGAGAAGACTACTGAAACTTGCAACAGAGGATCATAATTCGCTGAGTAAGAGTAGACACTTTTACAAATTATTATACTAAGGGCCTGTTTTACCGTTTACAGATAGACTATCCACAACTTTATTTGACAGATGTTGAATGGGTATTCTGTCAAAAAAGTTGTGGATAGCCTAACAGAAACTTTATCAGTAAGCGGTAAAACAGAACCTTAATATTATTAGATAAACTTTAAATCGATAGTGATATCCTTACGAATGTTATAAACGGAAATTTGTTATTCCCAGGAATCATCATTATAATTATTATTTACTAGTGATTTTCCCGCGGCTTCGATCGCATTAAGAAGTATTTTCATACAAACTTTCAACCCCTATTTAACCCTCTGGAAGTAAAATTTTGAATCAGCAGCTCAGAAACAATTTTAGGTCTCTAGCTTAAGAAATGACGAATTTGCGTAGAAAAATTTATAGAAACTTTAACCCCCTTTTCACCCTCCTAGGGGTAGAATTTCAAAAAATGCTTATATAAGTTGTGACGGTACCCACATTTAGCATAATAATCCTGCATCGCGCTATCGAAGTTTTCGAGACACGGCGGTATATATACAACAGCTCATACGTATTACGTGGGCTTACTTTGACATTAGAACATACACGCGTATGTCACCCCAACCGGACCCGGATGGGGAGAGGGACGGCCCTCTCTTCAGCAATAACATTAATATCTTAAACTCCTCTACCGCGATAACTCGTACGCAGCTAGTTTGTGCTACCGCGCGCGAGCAACCTCACTCGTCAGAGAGTGAGT